>JAJEKB010019244.1:12022-24690 GCA_022393335.1 Macrotrachela quadricornifera
CTCGATAGTGAGAAAGTTTTATGCAATTTTACTCTGAGTTTTTTTTTTTTATTCTCGTCCACTTACTTTATTTCATTTGTTTGTCGACTGTAGTAGTGTATTTATTGACTTTATTATAAAAAAAATGGGACGGCACGGACAACTGTGTATATACGCAAGTGCACATGATTTTAGAAGAAAAAAAAAAGAAAAAGAATATGAGACAAGGAGAAAAAGTCAATATATTAGTAATTTAATCACTTTATCTTCAGTACCAGTATATTAGGGTAGCTAGAAGTATTTTTTTGTTTGAGTAAAAATAAATATAAATAAAATGGAAATTCTTACTTTTAACATAGATAAATGTAAATTTGTCTCAATCATTAGTTAATGTTGTTGTAACAACATCTTAATGGAATCATTTTTCGTTTTCTTTTTTTTCCTGATTCGTTATTATAATATATATATATATATCTAAAGATAAAATATTTTCAATACAATAAAGAAAATTTTAATAAAATAAAAATAACAAATTATTATTCACATGTTTCTTTTCGTGGTATTATATGGCTTTAAGACGAGTATACACTTCGAACAAGAAAAAGGTCTATTTACATGTACATATTTCGACCTCGCACTGTCTATTCTTTGTAAATTAAGACGAGAAATATACGAGAACGAAAAAAGACTACCGTATTATCTATATTATTATCTATCGAAGAATTTCTAACGAATGATAGAAAAATAATTTATGATTCATACATCAGTCACAGAATTTATAAATATAACCACAAAAGAAAAAAAAATGAAAACTGTATTTTGTCAATGCAGAATTGAATCAACTAAATAATAATTGACAAAAAAGTATGTGCATAATGAAGAAAAAAAAATGTGATTGTATATGCGTTTGAGAATGTGACAGTCAGTCTGCAACACACAGGTAGGTCTCAATAGATCGTGAGAACGAAAAAATACTAAAATGAAGGTAAAAAGATATCGAAAAGGTAACATCAATATATGACATATTGTCAAGTATAACATGTCATTACTTGAACATGAATCATAATTATACCACGTGATCGAAAGAGCGACACTGAATATATATATATTTCCTTTTTATTTACATTACTAAATAATTCAATTAACACTATAAAAAATCATTAGTAATCAATATAATACCATAGTATTATTATCGTATGAAGGACAATACATGAAATGGTATTGGCTAAACATTTTTTTCCTTGTAATCGTTTTATTATTCTTGTGCATCAGCATATTAATTGAACATTGAAGTCAATTATTTTTCACTATTTAAACTCCATTAATTTTTTTTCCTAATTTCAATTATTGATCTTTACTTTCAACTAATCTATGAATCAAATACGTTAACATTTAGAATTATATGATCAACTAAAGAAATACGTTCATAAAGTCAAAGTTTTCTTCAACGTAATGATAATATTTTAGACAAAAGTATGAAATCCAACTGGTATTCACAATTGATATATGAAAATCTATATAGACAGTTCCTTTGACAATAATGAGTTAATCATTCTGAAAAATATTTCAATTCAACTTTATTATGTAAATCGTCCATTTTCACTCCTTTACTCACTTTATACATATTTTTTTTATACATTTCCAACCAATCATAAATATTATTTCAATTAGGTTGTTAAAAATAGAGCAGTTTTATAAATACTGTAAGATAACATTGGATAATGTTTTTATATATTTTATCGTTACGGTTGAGAGATATTCTTTTATATCTAGTAAATAGGAGCGCAATAATGAATGATTATGGTTATTCATTGTATCAATGAATCTATTTCAATTCATTTGCTCTACATAGAAAGTTTCGAATGAAACATTATACTCACAAAAACAATGTCTATCGTCATCAAATCGTTACAGAAAAATTTCTCATTACTTTATCTGTATGGTGTCAATGCTAAAAGTCTCGCATCATTATTTTCTTTTGAATTATGTATTTAAATTATACAAGATTAAATTTAATTCATTTATATACTTAGATAGTACAGATTAAGTATTATATATGTAAACCGATTTAGTACGAAAAATCCTTGCCTATAAAATACAGTAAAAAAAAACAAACTTCAGTCCTCAGGAAAAAATGACATAAAAAAAGCAAATATGTTAAAAAACATTTGATTTTATCAGACTTTAAAAATTTTTTTTTCACTGATCATTATGTTAAAAAGAGCAATATGAATTCTATTGAGAAATAATAGTGACATAATTTGTTTTGCGAATATCTTTCCATAGACAAATGACAAAATCTTCGATTTTTTGCAAACAATTTTATTATCGTTTTATCTTACTATTGAAGTTTATTTTTATAATGAACAGATGTATATACAGAGTACTCGATCTCCACTATACAATTATATGATCGAATTAAATTAATATTGTATAGTTTTAATATACAACTCAAAATAAAAAGTGATGCGAGACTTTTCAAGTCGACAGTATATCTATACTTACATCTACCAGCAATAAATATATAGATCTATTTGCAACTAATAGGAACAGAAATTAAATTATTGATTTACAAATGACACTTATTGATCAATTATCATTTGTAAATATCTTCAGATTTTTATGTTTAGTTTTCTTTCATTAGTATATAAAATTTTCGTTATAATGAATGGCTATTGTTCTTTCATTTTCCTCAAAAATAAAAATCAATATGAAACATTATCCACAAATCATGAATATGTCCATGCTTATATAAATAGATGTACAATGCCAATCCTCTAACAGGATGGAAATCTACTACTAAAATCGACATGTTTCATCAAACATTACGTCACATTACTATACTTTCACAATATTATTCCAGTCTTACATCATATAAACAAAATAAAATATTGCACAACGTGTAACATAGTACAATTGAAGTAGAAGGTTAATAAAGAAGAAAGAGACGATCCGTAATCAGCAGTCAAAACATAACACAATGTCATGAGACTGAAGCATTACATTTGGTCCTTCGGGGCTTCGACTGCCGATTAAATCGATACTCGCCATTTTTTCTTACAAATTTATTGAACTGATATTGAATTAATGTTTTCATTATGAATTATGAAAAATACTTTCGATTTAAATGGATTCGGAATTTTTAAAATTCCATATATGTTTATATACATATATATAGTAAAATTTATTTAAGTTTCCTTCTTTATAATCTTCTCTAAAGTAATTACTGTTTCTTAGTATTAGTATAAGGATAAAAGAGTGACAAACTAGTGATTTTTGACAAACATGATGAACTCGTTTAATTTTATCACAAAAGATAATTATCTGTCCATAGCATATACATTGTGATAAGAAGGGATTTTTATGTCATTCATTGTACATATGGATGGTTCATGCTCTCATAAAATAATAAATTAAACTAATCATGATTTTTAATGATATGCAAAGTTTTTGTTTTCCGGATATTAAATTTTTCCATCATTATCTGTTGATGATGTTCAATAGAACATAGTAAAGGAGTGATATATCATCTAATGACAAAAACATCAATAGTTACAATGTAATTTGACGTTCCATTGAAATTATTTGTAAAAGTGAATATGATTAATATAACACCTATTAAAATATAAATATTCATATTTTAATAGGTGTTATATTAATAACATCTACTTTTACAAATATTTCTTTGTCAAGTATCATTTACATTGATCGCTCTGTTCCAAATAAATTTTCTGAATAAAGTGATTAGGATAAGAAGCTGTTAGCCTAGTAAAATTGATAAACTATAATCATACAACTGATACTCCCAAGTATAAAAGAAACCATTCTAAATAAGTTTGTATCCATAGAACTGTACTAAGCGAATGCTTCATGCTTACAAGAAACAGAGTCAAAATGTTGGAAATTGCACACTTTTAGATATTTCCTAGAAAGATCTAGATCGATGTGTGGAAATGAGAAATGATATACATACAGGTACAAGCAGCTTGTAGCAATCATCTTCTTTCATAATATTATGTTAGAATTCCAATATTCTGCATCATATTCTAAATAAAAGAAGCTCCGGTGGGAAAAAGGAAGTACACCACAAGAATCAGCTCGCCGAGCTCTACACACTGGCATATATCCTATTTAAAACTAAGACTTATACTTGGAAACGTTCCTTCGTTAGATTTTTTTTGTTGATGAACGTTTTGCTTCATTTCAATCAAATGAATCAACATATGTAAATTATCAATCAAAATTATTTCGACAATTACCACTGACTGAAAAAAATATAATTAGAATTGATGCAACCTTAAAATCTGTTGAAGAATGTCCACAAGATTATCAAAATCAATTCTCTGAAATATTGAATGAAGAAGATTAAGTTACAAGTTTTACTTTATCTTTTTATATTTTAGTCATTTGATATCTTTCTTTTTGTTATGGGACCTGATGGTCATACACCAAATCTTTTTCCTGATCATTCAGTTCTTAATATAAATGAAGGATTAGTAACATTTGTAAAAGATTCACCGAAACTTCCACCAGAATGTGTTACATTAACATTAAATACAATTAATAAAGCAAAATATAAAATAGCTGCTGTTACCGGTGAAGTTAAGTCAATAATTGTTAAAGAAGTTATAAAAGATAAAAATAAAACATATCCAATTGGACAAGTTGAAGATCTTATTTAGTATCTTGATAAAGCAGCTGCATCAAAATTATAAATTTATTTTAAAACATTTTTGCACATTTTCTCTTCTTTATTTTTCATAATTATTAGAACATTTTTGCCTTTATCTGAAGATTTTTAGTTGTGAGAAAAACTTCAAGTAAATATGTCCTATTAAAACTTCTCCTTATTGATCAGCGAAAATGTCTATTATTAAGGAAATAAAACATTGGTGAGAACGAAAGAGGATGAAGTTTTATAGCAGAGTGTTTAATGAAATCTATCTGTTTTTGGTATATATTTACTCTAAATTAAACCATTGCCACCAAATTGATTGAACATACAGTTCCATTGTCAACATGTGTTCATTCCTCAATAGAATATTATACTGTCTATTTTGAAAATATTTAAAACCATCTCACAGCATTGTTAACATAGATTCAATATTTAAATGAGAAAAAACCTGTTTTATTTCATCATCATGAAATACTTGTAAAGGTATTTTACAAGCTAACCCACACTAAGTTATAGAATGTGTGCATCTGATTAAAAATAGACTGTTATCGCATATGGAACCACTACACCTGAATGGATTCAGATGATGTTTCGGGAAAAACAGCAGTATCATGGTAGTAGAAAATAAATTTCAGAAGGTAAGTTAAATCTGGAAAAGTTAGTTATACTTATACTTTTATTTATTTATTAAAACACAACAAAAATCATTTTGACAATCGAAAAATTTTTGTTGTACGTTCTTGACCTGGCCGATGAACAATCATACTATGAATAAAGAAAACCTTAAAATACAAAGAAAAAACTTTAATAAACTTACTATGATCCAAATAATGAATGATTTTTCGACATAAATCATGATCCTAACATATATAATATTTAATATTTACTAAATTTTATAAACTAATGTGTATTTATATTTACTCGATACATAAGATCAACCATTTCATCGATAGAATTTATCGCAATCCTTGGCAATGCATTGCCACTGAGACTTGTTGAGGTAAGAACCTCTTCGACAGATTATAACGAAAGAAAAGTGTTAAAAATCTTGTGACAAAGAATGCAGTAATATTATCATATCGTTTATGTTACATAATCTAAATACCATATTAATTACATCTCGTAATGTATTCACGTTTAATTCAATGTTTGGTTTCACAATATTTTTTGCAGCAGTTTTCATCAGAGACTTTACACGATTAGAATCAAATGTATTCTATAAAAAGAGGATTAGATCAAATTTGTTTTACTATCGTCTTGTTATAGATGTAATACCTCCATTATACTTAGACTTAGTTCCACCTGTGCTGTTGGGCACATTGGGCAATAAGCTTTCTTGAATTTTGTCGATCACGATACATTCCATGTTCCAATTCGGGTTGTTGATTTTGCACTCAGAATCTTGGTACGCATCGGATGCTGAACATCCTTTCGGCTTTCATTCAGTACCGTCATCTTCGTGCTGAGGTTGTTGTTTTCTTTGGATATTGCTTATTGTTTCTGTAGCAATAAGGGTTTTTACAGGGAAATGGATTGCTAGCCCATTGCCTCAATCCTCCTTCGTTATCCAGGCTTGGGGCTGGCTGCAGTTTTCCACAGGCGGAGTTACCTCCACTATAGCCATTTTTATTTTTGACCTCACTCAAAAGGACGATAGAGAAATGAAAAATATAATGGAGGAGGAAGTCAAGTAATAGGAAGAAGATAATGAAGAACATACCATTGCTTTAGTCGATAAATAGCCAACCAATGAATATAGAAGATGTAAAGATCAACCCAGGTCGACGAATACGGAGTCTGTAAACGGTTGTATACGTTCACGATACGATCGTATACCACCGTATTTTGCCGTATTACCTGTCTCAGTATTACGATCGTATACAACCGGGCTGTTTCGATCTGGGAAGTTAAATGAATGATGAATGCAAATTATATGGCTTGCTTGTGTTTGTATATAGATAAATTCTGAAAGAGACAAAATGGTGTTGCGGTTGTATCTATTTGTTAGTCCGACGAACAAGTGAGAGAAACGAACAAATCGAAAAAGTGTTGCTCGCTGATTTGTTCGCTGTATCGTATTTATTCTCTTTATTGTCTATAATCTACTTAAACTGTTGAAAAAGAAGTGGATGATAGTAAACAACGAGCAGCATGGCGATCGTCAGTCTGATTTGATGATGCCTAGAATTTTGTGTTCGTCGACTTTATGTGAAAGAATGTGATACATACTTATTATCTATTTATCTACTAACATTATAACTTAACTATTTCGCATGAAAAATATAAAAGACCTTTGGAGAACTTGAAACATATTGGACACAGATTTATATTAATAAATGTTAAACTTTAAACATCAATTAAATGACAAGAATACTGGATGTTTTAATATTTTATGCCAAATACACACTGTATATTAGTACACGTTCAAATATAATTTTTTATTATGCTCCTATTTATAAGAAGAATTAATAAATATACAACTGAATATTCTAATAATATAACCTGATTTAATTCTTACAAGGTAAATTTTAAATATAAAAATTTATTTGATTGTCGAGTCAAAATTATCATCAGCATGTGTCCCAAACGAAAGAGGATCCGTTCTATGTCAAGTTTAAACAGAAAAAAAGGCATCGTTGAAATATATTTCTTTTTTAGTTTCAATAGATAGATTGACAAAATAGATGAAATATAAGAAATCTTTGACAGAATTAAATATTTGTATTGTTCGAATGCTGATGATAAAGCGTAGCGTTAATTATCATCGAGTTAATGTATTTAGTGGCGGAACCACTGGGGAAGCTTGGAGGAGCTAAGCTTCCTCTAGAATATTGTGCGCTTCACTAGTAGTGGATTGATAGGTACGGAGTTTTCGGGGCTTTGGTTTCTTCTTCGAAAACTCGTTTATTTGATTCGGTAAAATATGAAGAAAAACTGGATGCATATTATTTTATATGGGCCTTGAACAAGGTGTTTTAACTGTGTGTGCCCCTTATTTATGAAGTTTTCCTTCCGCTAGTATAATATTGTACTTTCTAGTAGAATCTGCTGGTAATTTTTAGGTTCACTTAACAAGGGACTTTTAAAGTATCTCTCGAATTCCCACTATACATTTCTAGTTATTTTTTCTTATTTGACATCAAAAGTATAGCGTTCCTTTTTCGAGAATATGTGAGGAAGACAAATATTGCTTACTTTTGATGATTGATAGCACTGTATCAGAAAAGTTGAACCTCACATGTATTTCTTATTTACTGTAGATGAAGAAAACAATGTTCATAACCGGGAAATAAATAAATATCATATATACGCAATAACAAGGGTTGATTTCAGCAAAAATTCTTTTTAGTAAATACAAGTTTTATGTCATCAGTAATATGTGAATGAATATTCTCACAAATGAGGTTGACCAACAGCAGACATGCATTGGCCAGTATTCTACGTCCTCTATTTCATCGACTGTGCGAAACAAATTTCGTACAGTACCAGCATTTCATGAAAATAAACAGTTTTCGAGAAACAGCTCAAAAGATTCTCGAAAAATATTCATAATTTGAACAGTGTCTAACGTGGTCTGTTAAAAATTTTCGTAATATCTGAGTAAAAAAGCATCCAAAATACGTTGTATATTTAAAAGCAAAACTAAATTTGTTCAAAGGTGATCGTTCTTACGGAAGCAAGTGTTTTCAGTGTAAGCCCTTTTCCGCACACTTTTAAACAAAGCGTATTGTAGAGATTTAATAGATGATGAAAACCCAAGCGGTTTAAGTGTATTAACTATAGTAAGAGATTTCGTGAAAGTACGAAATGGTTTCGAAAGTAAACACAGAATCCTTAAAATAGTACTCGTGTGAACTATTTATTTTCTTAGCAGTAAAGGTTGAATTGGAACACATTAAGTGCTCATCAAATAAATGAAAGCGTATGAAGTGAATGACCGCGCACCATGAAAGAAAAATATCTGTTGGAGGACAGATTAAAATTCAGTTCAGTTTAAAATTGTCCTAGTTCACATCAAAATATCATCCTGAAATAGGACAAAATAAAACTTTGATTTGCACTAATTACAATTGAAACATTTCAAACCGAACTAGTTCATAATAAAATTTAAGTTTGAATTAGACTAAAATTATAAATTTTACTCTGAACTGTAAAAGCGGACTAGTTTAGACTAAAATTTTGATCGGAAGTACGATCGTACAGATTAAAATACTAAAAGAATAAATAGAAATTCTCAAAATGTTTCACTTTTATATCAGAATCAGCGTTAAGTCGATCTTAAAAATGAAACATTTTCTATTGGTTAAAAACCTTGGTCAATAAACGGAGCATGTAGTAATAAATAAATACATTTTATATATTAGAACGTCGCTATAGTGGCATTTTGGTATATTCTGCTCTTCATCAGTATTTTTTGTGCTTTTTTGCGTTTAATGTCTAATGAGTTTGTAACGCCAGGTCAGAGCTGGTTAAAACTTCTGAACCAGTTTCACTTCTCTTGAGACATTTGGAATGTGGCTACACTTTCAAGTACAACGGCCATATGGTAGCTGTTGCAGACAGTCAGATGTAAGTAAATATTTCGGATTTTTCGAAAAAATGATCCACAATAATGGTGAATGCTTTTCTATACTCACTGTTGACATTTTTTCCGCAGGATGATTAACTTTGGCTATTGATTCAAACGCGATTCTGTCGCAAATAATTGTTTTTTCGATTAAAGATTTTCATTGGTCAGATCCGACTGTTAAAATGCTCGGAAAATCCGATGGGAGTCTGTTAAAAGAGTTTTCAATTCGAATTTCTATAAATATTGATGAGACATAAGTAAAAATCACTATGTCTTGTAGAATTCGTTTTATCCAGGTTAAGAAAAACCATACTCAGGACAAATCCATATATTTTTAGTGTGACTATACTCATTCTAAAAAGTATATTTATAAATTGTTTGTTGACTTCTATTAGATGATTTCATTCATTCTGAGTGGCTGTGTTATTTACCGGTGTAAAAAAGTCGTATCCTTTCAGTATTTCGATGTGTACTGGTTCCAATCAAAATTTTGATCCGAACTAGTCCGGTTTAACAGTTCAGATCAAAATTTAATATTAGTCTAATTCAATCTTAAATTTTAATATGAACTAGTTCGGTTTGAAATGTTTCAATTGTAATTAGTACAAATCAAAATTTTATTTTGTCCTATTTCAGGATGATATTTTGATTTGAACTAGGACAATTTTAAACTGAATTGAATTTTAGTCTGTCCTCCGACATATCCATATTGACCGTGACTTGTCCTCAAAAGACTTCGACAGCATTTTACTGATTGCGAAAAGATTTGGAAGCTGAGCTTCCCCAGATCAGAACCTTGGTTCCGCCTCTAGAATAGCCAATGCAAATGCAAGATGTCACTCAAAACAACTTTCTAATTTTAGTTGATCGAAGAAAGTTAATATGACACATAAGTTTATATTCTGTAGAAAAGTTTTTCACAAAATGAGTTCTATTTTCAGTGTTTTAATGCTGTTCATTTCGATATTGATTTGCTAATGCCTGAAAATATCTGTTATAGACAAAATGTCTCTTATTCAATGATGACTCGACTATCTGTCCTACAGAAAAAAAGACACAACAAAATTCGTATATATTACATTGAATGAATATTTTTCTTGTTTCATGATGACCGCTTGACTTCATTCATGATTGAATCAAAATAAATGGAATAAACGAGAAAATGAAAAATATTAAGAAATACTTAAAATAAAATTTGGACTAAACTCATCTTATTAAAAATTCTTATTGTTTGAAATAATTCTAGAAATTCTAATGATGAACAATTTTATACAAATAATGTTAGCTATTAGTTTCAGTCTATTGATCACATTTATATTTCATAGCATTCTAAATGAGGAACGAACTATCAATTCACTATTTCAACGTATAATTGCTGATACTCTTCATTACGGTCATTTATCCTTAGTCTATCTTATCAATCAACGAAGTATGTCGTTTTTAAAAACAAATTCTTCTATACGTTATTTTATTTTCATAGATAACACATCCTGTTTAATTCTTCAAGGTACAGATGACAAACGAAATATGTTGATCGTAACGAGTTGTTCATTTTTCTTTATGGCATTTATGTCGTATTGTGGTTCTAAAATGAAAGTTCGATTAATATTAGGAATATTGATGATATTCAATGTATGGTTATTATCTCGATGTTTTGATAGTTTTCAGTTTTGGTATTCAATAGATCTATTTACTGTTTATCTTTTTGTATGGCAATTCACTTATCTTATATTTCAATGGTGTTTTCATAAATTGTCATGACCTTTACTAATTCTTTATCAAACATCAGTATGTATATTAACAGCTGTTGAAACATTGATTTTTTATGAATTAATTTTTCGTTATTTTCTTTCGATTCAACTTGTTCTCATATGACTTGTATCTTTTGATGATATATGTAAGTATTGCATTTCGAAAGATATTTCTAAAAACTGTGATATTTATTTCAAGCAATAACGAGTATTTTATTAATAAAATATTTGATTCTCATGTTTTTAGGAAACAATGAAGAGTTCGTTTTTGATAGTATGTTAATATTTGTTTGGTTTTATGTAGTTTTGCATGTTTGCATATTCATGGTCGATTTCGTAATCAGATGAACGATATTTCAATGAATTCGAGATATTCAAAATTTCCGGTCTTTTGCTATTATATTCATGATATTGAAGATGAATTACATCCTAGTAAAGGTTATAGAGTTTTGGGTGATGGAGATTTTTTTCTATTCAATCTACTTCTTTTATGGATATTACCACCATTATCAGCAATAGCGATACAAGTGTGTATATTTATTGGTTTGGTTATCAATCTTCAAATTGGTTATATGTGTACGAATTGGATTGGTTCGCTTTGGAAAGAATATCGTATGCCAACTTTACCTCTTTCTGTTATTTCTATTTCATCATATGCTCTAATTATTGATTTTATTCTACGAAGTTCAGATATAGATTGTGTTAACAGATTGAATTGAATAAAAAGAAATAAATACATAAGGAATATTTATTAAAAAAAAAGAAATTTTAGCAGAATAATGGAGTTTTGAGGACTAAATTATACATTGTAGAATAGAAACAAATATGATTGAATTAATTGAATAGAAAATTTTCGAAATAAACGATTGTTTTACAGAAAAAAATATTTATATGATCTTACACGATATGTTGTTGTTTAAATCTAACATCGATTTGTATATCAAAGCACATACTTAAAAATTTGGCCCTATGATGAAAAGATGCAGTAAACGACACTCCACAAAATAGCCTGTGATCGATATTCGATAATTTATATACTAAGAAAGTTATAAAATTTTGTGCCTCTGTCTTGGCAGGGTTAGAAAGAATAAGTAGTTTTTTTTTGAGATACTATTAGAAAACCTTGATTGATGAATAAATCATATAGAAATTTGTTTTAAGAGATGAGAATTGCTTAATTAAAAAATTTGTTTGAGTAATTGTTTCAACATTCACTTCCAAATCATATAACATTTCTTTTTTCAGTTACATATATTTTCTCGAGATTCATTTTGATCGAAGTCTGACATCCTATAATGCAAGAAAACTTTATATTTAACCTCAAAGTTGGATTTTTTTTAAAAAGATAATTGATAAGAAGAAAAAAAATTATCATCCAAATATGAACAACTTATATAATCTTGTTTCTTATTTAAATTATAAAACGAATTTCTTTAAAGAAAAACTATTTTCAAACTACATCATATATCGAATTTCTTAACAAGATTTTTGCATAATTTTGGAGAAATAACAGAACAGAAATGAATACATAAAGTATCAATCTCAGCAGCCCTACAATTTATTTACCAATCAGCTTGTTCCAACGGATGTGCTATATCATTTTATAGCGTACATCATCAGTAAAATAATAAGAAGATCACATCCAAAACGAGAAATATAAGTAAGCATGTTACTGCCATTTCATACAAAAAAA
>JAJEKB010019248.1:3533-51601 GCA_022393335.1 Macrotrachela quadricornifera
CCAATACAGTGACAAGCATAATGACAACAAGATCCACTGCAATGGCAACCACAACAATCACAATAAAATCTTTATCAACGACTTCAGTGGGAACGGCAACAATATCTTCTACAAGCGTAGCAACAAGAGCCACAATAAAATTCGTCACAACAACATCAACGACGGCCTCAACGAACTCTTCCAGAACCGAAACCGCAACAACAGTAATATTAACTCCAACAGCAAGAACAGCGGTAAAATTGGCTGCAACATTAGCATCTACTAGTATGGAGACAACATTAGCATCTGTAACATCTAGATTATTTATGCTAACAACAATTCCATCGACCGCATTCAGAGGAATAGTACAACCGACAATTTCAACAATAGTACCATTCAAAATGGCAACAGTAGTAACTGTGTCACCTGTAATGATTTCAACCACATTACCCGGTATGGCAACTGTACCTGTAGTTGGGACTAATATGACCACAACAATCAAATCATTTACGACACTTGATAAATCAACGATTATAGCTTCAATATCACCAGTCTTTACATTGACACTTACCATGGCATCTTCATCTTTATCAACAAATGAGACAAGGACATCACGAAAAGTAATATCAACGACAATATCAACAGAAACTTGGGATATGATTGGACAAAAAATGTATAATAGGGAAGGTATATCTTCGCTCTTAGTGGCAAGCACTGAAAGAATGAAAATTATAGAAAATATATCTTCAAAAACAAGTAATGAAATAGGAAAAACAATTGCAACGACTTTATTCGCATTTGAAACAAAACGCTCATCAACAAAAATAAGAAAATCAACAAATGTATTTGTTAAAACTACATATATACCATTTTCTGCATCTACAACAACTAATCTACCACAAAATTCTGACAATATTATTTTATATATTATCTTTAGTTTATTACTTGTGATTATATGTATTGCAGTCTCTGTTTTAATTGGTTATTGTCTAATTCGTAATCGCAAACGGCGACATTTAGGCATGGAAGACTCAAGTACTATTTTAGATACCGGAAACACTACAGACACATATAACAGTATTAGTAATGATGCAAATGAATCTAAAAGTTCATCGTTATTATCATCACAACGCAATGAAACTACTTCATTTACAAAACCTCGTATGAATTTTGGACGTATGTTTGATGATAGTAGTTTTTAATGTTTTTCTTTTTTGCTCGAAGGACATTTCCTATGAAGTGTTATAATGAGATAAATAATAAAATTATGATATATTATGCATATCCATTAGTATGTTTAATATTAAAATCACTAATTTATCAGTTACTTGGCACATAAAATCATTTTCTTTATTTCTCAAAAGCAATCGCTTTTAACTTTATGTGTTGTATGAGATTTATTTCATAATATGTTGCAACTTTTATATGCAAAATTATTTCCAAAATAGTTTGCTAAAAGCTCAAAAAAAGAAGGATTCTTAGAAATGATTTGTAGTTATAACGAATGCATTTTCCTAGGGAAAAGTCACTAATAGAAGGTTCAAATATTTCTTAAAAACATGAACATACTCAAGCATTTTCTATGAATGTTGTATTGAAAATTACTTGTAAAAATTGCGTAAATTAACAAGATATTTTCGTTTACTTATTCATATACCAATCGCACATACTACTTCTCATAATATAAATTTCATCTAAATTCATCGATGATCTCACATAATAAATAAAACACAAATCAATCGCATTATGATTGCACAAAATTTTGGTAGATTACGAATAGTATTAATGATCCAGAGTTAAATATTTGAATGATAATTTGCTATATAATATAATTATTTCGTATTCCATGATCTGAAATATTTTGTTTATAACTAAAATAAAAGATCGATTTAGAATATATTGATCATGCGGAAGATAGAATTCATATAAATAATGTAAGATTATATTTTGGTAACATCTATTAAGTTTTATTTTCTAATAAATTAAAAATGAATTTTTTTGTTTATCTTTTACAATAATTCTAAATAAAAGCATTCTAATTAAAATACTAAAAGCAATATAATACAACAAAAGCTTGAATATTAATACTGTCTTTGAACTATTATTATGTTTAATATAATAGAAAGAAGAGAATTAAGGGTAACATAGAAAAATTGCTTATTTTAATTAATAATTTAGCTTGAGAAAGAAAATATCAAAATATATTTAATTTTTGAAAATTTGTTATAAAAAAAAAGATTTATAATATTTCATCATCATATAAAATTATTATAATTAAATGATTATAAACAAAAGTCAATCTAATTTTACTCTTGAAAGACTTTGGTATTAAAATATTATAAAAGAAATATTTTATCATTTTTTCGTATCATTTCTATACTGATTTAATTGTCTATGATAATTATATCTTAAATTTTTTTCGAATGCACTTAATGGTCCACTTAATTTTCTCATTGTATCAATTGAATTTGGTATTGTTTCATCTACAGCATCATCACCTAATATTGGTTGTCTACATGGTTTAACTAAAATTGTTTTTAACTGAACTTGTTGTTTTTGTCGTGCACGATCATTTTTTGTTTTTATCATATTCATTGTTGAACGACTAGTATTCGTACTTCTCATAGGAGTTTTTTTTATTGATAAACATGAATCTACTGATGATTGTTCATAAAAACCACCAATAACATTTGCATCAATTAATGATGGTGTTTGAGAATGAATTATTCGATGTTGTTGACGAACAAGACGATTTGAATGAGCACTACCACCAGCAGCTCGTTTTGATGAAGACATTGATAAAGGACTTGTACTACGACGATCATTTGTAGTTCCAAGAGCATGTTCACGAGCTATAGTTGATTGTCGAAGTTGTACACCTAAAGAAGCTTGAGGTTTAGGACCAAGATTAATATTTGGTAATGCTTGTATTGATCCAATATTATTGACCTAAAAATCAATAAAGAAATAGATTTAAATAATTTATATTAAGACATACTTGAGGTTGTAATATAGAACGTTTAGTACTATGTTGTTGTTGTGAAAATGTTGGTTGAGTATTACTAGAATGTGGTTTTGGTGGTTCTCTTGTTTGATAAAAGAAATCCGTTGATCTTTGATATTCATCTGTAGGTGATGTTGGTCGTCGATCATGTTCTTCATCAAGAAATTTTGATTCATCATATGAATTTTTTTCTTTTAATGTTGTTAAATTTGGTATAGCAGCTGTTCTTCGTATATTATGAAGTTCATTAAGTAATATTTCATCTTGTAATTTCGTTGTTTTTAAATCAATTGAACCAATTAATTTTCGTTTTCCTAATATAGATTTATGTATTTGTTTTTGAGCCATCATTATTAAATCAGTCCAATGTATGTATATTGGTGAATAAGTGACTATACGATTCCATTGATCTTCACCAAATGGACTTAATTGAACAGTTGATATAGAATCATAATGTTGTTTTGAATAATTCATCATTCGCTGGTAGAGAAAAAAAAATCGATTGTCTATTAATAATAATGTTGTTATTGCTTCTGTAAAATCAACACTTCACTTTTCTTTTCAATGCTATACAACTTGGATAAGAAAAAATTCTTTTTACGTTATTGTCTTTACTCTTGCCTACATAGACTCTTATACCGTTTGTAAAAAACAACGGAATAGTTGATGATGTATGTATATGTTCGAATCAAAACGTAAAAGAACAATACGAAAAAAAATATAAGGTTTTTTTTTCTTTATTAACCTTATTAGTTAGAAGGCATGTCAAAAGGCTTTTTTTTTTGTTGAGTGAAATAACTAAAAATCAATTTTAATAGCTTGAAGAATGGCATTTCTGTTTGTTTATTTACCTATTTTCATGGGCAGTCTTAGGTAAAATTTACATGAAAGAATAAAAGTTAAATGCTAGAAAAGAAGAATATATATTTGAAAGTACTTGTTAACAAAAGAGATTCACATAGACTAACATTACATGAAGTCTATAAAGTTATTTATAAAATAATAATACATTCGTTTGATTTAAACATTATGTAGTTCTTCCAAAAGTATATGTAAATTTTTTTTCTACTAAAGTAAATTCATTATAAATCATTATTCAATGTTAATAGTAAATAACAATCATTAGAAATGGAATAAATAATACTAGACAAGACATGTAAGATTTCATTTTATCCCTTATGAAATAGTCGTTGTAACCTTTAAATTATTATTATTCCGGTTTTTTTTCAGATTTATCGTATTTATTTGAGGAAATCTATGGGATATATATCACTTGCTGGAAATAATCTTAAATTTGTCTTTTATTACTTAAGAGATAACAGTCTGAAAAGTATTTAAGACGGAATGAAATATAAGATATATGTATTAAAGATAATTGATTTATTGAGTAAGATTATGTTACAGATAGAAGTGTAAGCTGATGCGCTGATTGATTATAACTGTAAATTTTTTATGATAATTTTCAAGATGTTCTTACTTTTCGTAACTTTCGAAATAGAAATTAGAAAAAATGACGGAAGAAATTTCTTTGAAAAAAGACTAAATAAGAATGTGTCGATAAATTTCAAAAAGAGTGTATTTATCTTTTGTTTCCGTGCCATCGGTGACGGCTCTTTCATCTGGTTTATATCTTTCGTTGTCGATTGTTGTAAAAACACATTTAGGTTATTTATCTAATATTGGTAATTGCAGAAAAATTAAGAATAAATGTTTTTAAAATATATCAATACTTTTCAAGTGATGGTAAGTCTTTCACAATGGGCTGATTTAGGAAGTTTTAAGTAGTCACAAGTAAATTGACATTGGAACTAGAATTAAAGTAGAGGCATCCGTTTATATAAAGTATAGAGTTTTCCTGATAAAAAAAATCGCTCATTTTTACTTAACAAATAAATGATTTAGGACATTTTGAGAGATCTAATATAATTTGAAGAAAGTTGATACATTCTATTGTTAACTTTTCTTTAATTACTAAAATTCAATAAATAATTATATTTGTTTTAAAATAATCAGTTATATATTTTTAATACAAATATACAATAAAAATTGTTGCGGTCTACTTTATTTAATTAAATAAATGATGAAATGGGTTATAAATCAATTAATTTAATATAAAATGTTAATTTGACTTTTATTATTTCATGATAAGTTTTCTGTTAATGATGTATAGCTTATTTCAAGGTCGTGATATCATTGATTTATTCAAATAAATAAAATAAAATAAAACAATTTTTACATATTTCCATCGAAAATATATGATCAGTGTAAACTATCTTGAATCTATTTTTTTTTTCTTTACAATAAATCAATTACGTTTCATACATGTATCTTGTATTTGTTTCCGCCTTAGATGCTTTTCTAACTGTCTCGACAAAAACAAAAATCAATTCCTCATATTCCCTACAAAACTGTGTTATTCGTTAAAATATAGTGAAATTAACTTGCTCCTATTGACTGACTTTCCTAAGTACATTTTTTAAACAATTTTCCATATAAAATTTTAGTTTTTTAATTAGTAATTTTCTCAATCTATTCCTATTATAGTGCATGGTATAGATGAAAATAAGTCTAATGCAGTTTATTAAAAATTAGAAGATAGTTAGCTATTATTATTACTGATACTAATTATCCATGAAAATCTTTTTAGACACTGTTATGCTAAATTATTAGTGTAAATTTATGATAGCGTGGTGTGTTTCGAGACGTGTTTGAAGCTTGATTACTTTCTGTACTTTAAGAAATGTTTGTTGAAAACTTTTTAACAGCGACAGAGGTCTAGAGCAAGTACATAAATAGAAGAAAACTATGATAAATCTACATTACAAAAATTTAGCAGAACAATTGTGTCAAACAAAAGATTATCATATATACAAATAGTATCCATAGTAATAATAGCTAACTGCATTTTAATCCTTCGAATACTTTATTAGATTTATTTTCATCTATACTATAATTACAAAACTAAAATGATATTATGAGGAAAATTGATTAGAAATATACTTGTGAAAGTCAGTCATTGTGATCAAGTTAAATTCACTATATTGTAATGATAGATCTTTTAAAAAAAACACTTGTTTCGTTCACGTTGAAATAATATATGAAAAGATATTAAATACGTAGAAATCGTTTCTTTTTAAGTTATAAATCATTTTAAAACTAGTTATTGTCGATAATCATCAGTAGTCTGGTTGTTGTACAAGAACAAGGAGATATTATAAAATAAGGATTTTTTAAAATATTTTGATTAAATATGCAAAGATTTCTTTGAGAAGAAAGATAAATATGAACATTCTTGAACAGGTGGTGTAAAATGTCTTTCACTTGTTTCAATATTAATGAATCTATTCCAAAACTTGATAATAGATACGTAAGAAAAGCATTTCTCAACAATATTTCAACGATCAAATAAATAACATCTGAAATATTTTCTCAATTAAACATAAATGTTTATTTCTTCAATTAATCACATTTTGTATGTTAATTATTAAAAAAAAACAATGAACAATTATAGTGTTTAACAGAAGCTAAAAATCTGTTTCAAATCTTTTTGCAAGCCATTGTATATGATGACGAAACTAACGTAATACTTTATGTCAGTATAATTATGTATGTTTGGACTTAATAAGAAATTATTGTTTCGATTTAATGTCAGTTCACCTTTATAGATTTACTATGTAGTAGTGTGTAAGTTATTCTATTTTTTTTCTTGCTTTATCTCGTTAGTATATGAATGTATGAAGAAGCGAAATGGAAGGGTAAAGAAATCAAGATGATAAGAGCAGAGAAAAAGAAAACTAAAAGATGAAAGTTTCAATCATTATTTTCTTAATAATTCAGCCTCAAAGAGAAACATAGAATGCATTATTCCAAAAAAACAAGTGAATAAGGTCTTGTTGATGTCCCTGAAACATATCTTATTTATGAGTAAGCATATGAAAAATAGTGTTAGTACACCTAAAACGATCAACAATGTTAAAAACTATAAATTTGCACTTTCAACTGATTTTACCTTATTATGAAAATTCTAAACGCAATTTTAATAAAAAATTGTCTATATTTGCCAAAGACGTGAATACTCATAAAAACTTACGAAGATTCAATCAAAGTTAAATCATGTAGATAGAGTTAGCACCATATTCGAAATTTTCTTTATCCGGATTCGTTTTATGGCTTGGGTTTGTTTCATAGTTATTTGAATTGGATGCAGCACTTGGTTCTGCATCCAATATTACCATTTTCATTTGGGTTCATTGAGAAAAACTTCACTTATACCTCAAATACTGCTATTTCAAAGATTTTTTCAATAGTATTTCTTGTCTAAATTCGCTCAGTGATTTGAGTTGAGTTAGATACAAAATAAAATTCTGCGTTGGGTGACGCTATCTTTAACTGAGGTTATCAAGTAAAAGAAGAATAAAATATTGGTGAGAGTGAAGAATTCGAGTCTTCTGTTTGTGTTCAGCTCTCAGACATTGATTTTGTTCGATGATCGTAGTTGAAAATAATATTATTTGGTGCAGAATTCAATTCTGCATCTAACTCAGCCAGTTAGAGACTTAACTCAAGGCGTTCAGCGAACCTAGATAGAAAATACTTTTGAAAAAAAAACAGTATTTAGAGTACAAGTAGGTTTATTTGTCGATAAAACCAAATGAAAGTGATAATATTGGGTGCAGAATTAATTTCTTAAGAGAGCCAGTAGTTAATTTCGTTGGACTATTTTGGTTTTTTGTAAATACAGCTAGTTATTCGTGTACGTATAAGATATACTTTGGAATGTTCATGGATATTCATGTCGTTTATACTTGGCTATGTAATATGTTTTTAATTGAAGCGACTGGGATTCAGAGTTTTATTCGTAGTTCTCTTGACATGAAAGAATAACGTTAATACCATTTAACAATAAGTGAAATGTTTCATTTACATTCGGTATACTAGTTCGTATATAGAAGAAAATATAGTTTGTAGATAGATGAAGTAAAGATTATATGGAGAGGAATTCTAAAATTTTGCTTTTATAAAGTAAAGAATGTTGAAAATACTCTTATTTTTATCTATTCAATTGAATATGTCAATAAATGAAAAAACTTGTCATATCAAGTGAATTAAATCTGCTTGGAAAATTGAAAAATAAATGAAATTTAGTATGATAGCTACAGTTGATAGTTATCATTACGGTTAATAGTAAGAATTTAATTAACTTTTCGATCAAAAAGTTGATCAATTATAATTGAAAAAATTATAGCTCGAGTTGTAACTAGACTTGCGTTAATTTTCATTTTGATATATTCTCAAAGTTTCATGAGTAAGAATATTGTGATATAACGTCTCAAATATTTAGTCATTAGCAATAAAAAGATGGTTTTTCAGATGATAGCTCTTTTCATTTTCTACGAAACTGTGTATTTCAATCAACTATCTATATATGTTTGCATATAGTTAACGTCAATTTATAAAGAAGAGTCAAACATTTTTGAATATCCTTATTTCAGTGATACATCAGTGTGATATATATTATAACAGACAGTTCAAATACATAGTTCATCAAAGGTACGATTATGTAAGGCTCTATGAATTAAATGTCAGTTTAGCACAGTGAAATAACATCATAAAGATGACCTTGTTGGCATATAATCAATTGTTCTCTCCAAAGTTGAACTCAATGAATAGATATGCCTGATGGCAATCAGAATATCTGACATAGAATCTCGGAACGTTTGACAATGTTAAAGAAATTTGTTTCTTTTTTGATGATAGCGGTTGTCATATACATTAATGTCAAGATAGTACTATTTATCAAACGTTCTTACTTTAATAAAGTGCTATGTTTTGAACATTACTTCAAAATATACTACTGTCACTAAAATTTCAAAAGGATAGTTTTGGTATTACTTCTTTCTATTTGTTGTTGTCTGATATTTATTTTGATTGAGTATGCTTTCCTTACATGTTAATAACAAATGCTTTTGAGACAAAAACAAAAAAAAACTACTTTGCTGTCTCATCAACTGGATTTTTACAAAAACAAAGTGAGGGAACAAAACTTCTTCCTTCTTTTCAAAAGAAATTGACAGAATTTTTGTTGCTGATAGAAAAATCCTATAATTCGAGCAGAGAGAGTGATAGAAATGTGAAACAACCAGGGTATATAGAGGATCATTAAGATCAGTGCCAAAAACAGTTCCAGCTCTCTATTAACGTGACTTCCGAAATAAAAATAATCGACCGAAATCCTTTTAGATTTTTTACTTGCTTAAGTTGTCCTACCGAATAATGTATGAACGAATGAAATCGGAGTGAAGCATTTGGAAAAGTTTCCTCGCCAGTGTGTCTTCATATGTTTTAATTTTTATTTGAAAATTGATCAAGAAATAACTCAATACACACTCCAACTGTGATAAAAATTTGATTGTGCAAGATGAATGAAATGTAGTAGTATATTATCTACATCAAATTAGTAAGATTTCACATAAAAAGAATACAAATATTATTGACGATTGAAAATTAAAATTTCAGTTGAATTCAATTCTCGAGTTCTATACTATTGGCTTTAGAGTAGTAGTCTAACAGACTATTGTCTAGCTGAAAACCGAATAACATAAAATAAATTGTATACGTAAAGGACACCTTGATCACATATTGAAATTAGTCACTGACTCCAACATTTTATTGATGCAAAAAAAATACATAATATTGCTCCTTTCCTATGCTAAAAATGATAGCGTTTTGAGGCTTGAACTAAATCGGAAAATAATGAGCATGTCTGTGTTTATATGAACAATATCAAATTGATAACATGCGTATTTCTATACATGATTTCGAATTGGCGACGTATGCATTTTTTGATAAGAAACAGCAATTGTTTGCTCTCTCTTTCACAATAGTCACTTTTTTCGTTCGCTCACCTATACACCTTATATCCATAAGATGAAAAATTCGTATGTTTCTTTCCTTTCTTCCTATTGCATCACACGATGCAAAAATATGCGATTTTCTCGAATTAGATATATAATGTGCTTCACTGATAAAACAGAAGAAGTAATGAGTGCAGGTGAGTGGGTTAATAGCTGCTATATCTTACATCGCTTGTATGTATGACGTCAGATCGGTGATGCATGACTTTGAATAGGTAATATTTATATATGTGGATAACGTCAGATGAATAATAGACGTAAATTATATACAGCATGCCAAATTGGTGTTGTGCGTATTTGTATAAATAACGTCTGATCGATAAAATGCCTGTTTAAATCAATAACATGTTTATCAAGTATCTTGATTCGGTTTCTGAATTACAATTGACTCTGCTAGATTTCCTATTCACATTGTTCATGATCAATTTTTTTACATTTTGAAGGAGATCTGATAGATCTACTGTATGTATTACCTGTATACTTTTAAATTCATATTCTACTAGTATTTTTTCAGATCTCATTTCTTATGTCGCTTATTTTTACATTTATATTTGATAATTTCATCCGTTTCAATTTCGTTTTTGTCTCAATTTTGTTAATTAATGTGTAATATTGAGGTAGAAAATCACTGTGAATTAACCACTCGTTCATTGCAGTTCTTCGAGTGACAATCACTACATTTGTAAGAATCTTCTGATCTATTGAAAATTGATTTATACTATTGTCAGCCAGAAGTAGCATCTATTCAGTTGCATCAGTTTAAGTTTATCTCTATCAACTTCTACGATGTTGACTGTCAGAAATCAGATGCAAACTTTCTATTATTGTTGTGCTCAAATGAAGACTATTGGATAAAAAGTGAGTCGCTTAGCTGCAGATAGATGAAATAGCAAACAGTATTTGTTTGATTTACATGTCAAAGAATTAAAGAAAGTAGCTTATTATGAAACTCTATGAGCGCTCAAGAGTAGTAGTATAGAATTAACTAAAATGGTTTTGATTTACATAGCAGAAAGACATGTGAAATAGTAATCGAAAATAATAGTCAATCAGAAGTGTTGTGTATGAGACTATAGAATCTCTACCTAGGGTATTTCATACGCAGCTGTCGGCTCGTTTCATTCTTAAAATTACATTTTCGCGAGTTATCGTGAGGGACCTATATTAACTATAGATGATTTATGATTGGTGAAAGGTAGAAAACTTCGCTGAGTATCAATTTCTCTTGAATAGAACTCGGGCAAGACAAGATCAGCACGACAATTGGGCTAATACTCATGTGTTATAGGTGTCAGACTTCTTTAAAAAACAATGCTACACCTAAGTCCTTCATGAACCGTAGATTTTGTGTGGGTTACATTGTTGATGCAAAATAGTTTTGCGAACTTCTGAATATACTACATAAGGTCTTCATTAATATACATTTTTATATTTATAGATGTGTCTTTTATGTCAGAAATACCATATCTCAATATTCTTTTTGATCAGGAGTAATTCATATTTTTTTTCAGCTTAATGATGGCAAGTCCATTATTTTATTACACAAAAAACCTGTCGACAAGGTAATCTAGGTTTGTTGCGGTTAAATAAGTTGTCTCTCGATTTTGCAAGGTTTAGTTTGACAAACTATCGAAAAAGGTTTAATTCTAAGATCCCTCTCTGTCCATTCTGATGTTTATTTTGACTTATATAGTATAGAACCAAATGAATCCGAATTCAATAAATTTCATATACTGGATGTTACATCTAGGAATCTGAAAAGTCACTTATGTTTTGTCCCGGCTCCGGTCTCAATATTAGATTAAGATTTTGTATTGACTTTAGTCTTCATTTCATATATCTAATTTCCTAGTTAAAATTAAGTGATTAGTCTTTGATATGTGTTATCTTTTGAATATTTATTTAAAATCTGTATGAATGATTTTGGTTCACTAGTAGGAACATGTCTTTATATCCATATATCCAATCTAAGGCTATAGGAATTATGATTCACATAGTCAAAATACGAAATCAATTATTGCAAAATTTCAATTTTTGGATTCAAAACTAAAATCACTGAGGAGTTTTTATCGAGATTATTAAAAAAAACGTCTGATTTCTAGATCTCTGATCATAAAAGAAATAATAAATATCAAAAATCGTAGTCTGTTCTAGTTCCTGGTAAACAAACTATCGAAATTAGCTTAAGAACGTTAGTGTTGGTTCCTCTGGGTCCGTGATCGGGATCAGTTTGCAGGTCTCTAGTTTTGACAACAGCAACAAACTTTGATAACTTATTGAAGTTTATTTTCAGATTTCATATATAGTATACACTCAAACTAATTAGATGACAAGAGTAACCTAAAAGCATCAGTGAATTCCACTAATGTTTTGAAGATGAACTTATTTTTATAAAATAAATTAGGTCAGAGTGTCAGAAATAGTTATTAGTTAAAAATTATTAACTATCATCGTTATCGTATTTATCCTTTTTTGAAAGATACACATAGAACACTTTGAGATATACAGAGAAAGGAAACACTCAAAGAATCTAGTTGAAAATGCTTAAAGCCATTTATTTGTATTAGTATCTGCAAACCATCTATACATGTGGGCTTTCCTCTAAAAGTGTTAAATTAGAATCACTTTATGACAAATCTCTTAATAAGCACGAATGGTAGAAGATTTTTAATAGCATATGATAAATACTTGTTAGGAGACGATTTCTACCATGTTACTACCTTTATCACTCACCAATATGTCCAAAACACAATGATCTATGAATTGACATAGAAATCAATTACACACTTATAATTCAAGAATGTATTTTCAAATCGAGCAGCCTTTTATTAATGAGAGAGCTTTTTAAAGGCAAAATTCACTATAAGCTACATGTTTAAAATACTTATAAAGTGGAACTCTATCTATTGATTAACGTAAGAGATAATTCAGGAATTAGTATTACGTCGACTTTCCATGACTATATACATGTATTATCAGGCAATTTATTGGCGATAATCTCCATTTTTTTTGGCTTCTCATAAACCCGTCCAGTAGTCCTATATATAGTTAGTTTTGACGTCGTAGTTTATAGAATTTCGTGGTTAGAAGTGCGATAGTAAGGCTATTTAAATAATTTAGACAATTAGTCTTGATTCAATAATCACATTACGCCGATATATGAGAATATCTACAGAGTAGATGCAATATGCTGTCTTTTCACTATATTTCTCTTTTACGTTACAGTGCATTTTATATGTGGTAGGATGGTTTTCTTTTTATATCTATCCATTCGAAAGAGGATGAAGTATAAATTGATTACTAAATCATGATTTACACATACAATCTTCATTTATGAACCAATATTAGATTTATTAGTTTGGTAATCACCCAGAAAACTGAGATTATTTTTTGAACGAATCGATGATCCGTTAGCTGAGATATATGTAAAATCTCGTTTATCTTGAACATGAATTTGGAATTACACAGAGAACATCGTTCTGATTTCTAAGTTTTGCGTTGATTTATAAATTTTATATCAATTAATAAATTTCACACTATTTTACAGCTATTTTAACTTATCGACAATTCTATCAACTTTTGTCTCTTTGAAAACCATTTTCGACTATTCATTGTAATGATTTGAATTTGAAATTTATTTGTATTAAATTCTAATATGCTACATTTAGCTTCTACTTTTATCAATTTTAGATTTTGGTAAAATTTGTTTGTATTCTTTTAAAAATGATTTCTCCAAATCGAATTAGTGAATCATCGAGCGAATATTGTGAATATGATGTTACATGTGGAACAGCAGCTGTAAATTATTGTCAAGGTTGCGGACAAATGTACTGTATGAATCACTATCTAAAACATCGAAAAAAACTTCAAAAACGTTTTGAATATATACTACATACACATGATGTATTAAGGCAAAAATTGAACTCATTAATATCAGAATTACCAGCGGATGCTATCTTAGATTTACGGGAGTCCATTCATGAATTCGAAATGAAGTTAAGCGAAATTGAAAACAAAGTACGTAAAATACAACAATGGTTACCAGATGTAATTAATGAAGATAAACAAGATTTCAAAAATGAATTGAATAGAATGACGAATGGATTAGATTCTGATCAGAATGGGCATTATGAAAATGACATTGAAGACTTGAGAAAAGACATCAAGGAATTAACATTAAAATTAGAAGAAATAAATAATTATGATGAACAAAGCACATCACAAGACCAACAACAGACTGCAAATATAAATGTTCGATCGAAGAAGCTACCTAAAATAATAAAATCATCTCTAGCGAATCTTGTATTGCTGGAGAAACTAAATCATTTACGATCTGCGATTAGTATCGGAAGAAATGGTTCGACATCAAAAGAAGAAGAGTATACAGTACTATCTTATTCGCTTCACAAAAAAACGAGTTCATCGGTCTTAAGTGCAAATAAAAGTGAATCTTTTCTAAATGAAGAAGAAGAAGAAGAAATGATAGGGGTTATCGATTTTGACTCAACAGCAAGAATTACTCGAAAAATACGTCTCTCTAATAATGTTGTTCGTTGGCTGAGAGGTCCCCTTAAATTAGCGGTTCACGGTATGCTGCATGTAGTCGATGTGTGTGCACGAGAAAAACATGTGAGTGAAAGTACTTTGCAAGCTGTGAACCAAGGATTAGCTAGACAAAAGCAAATTTCAATGGAACAACAAACTACCAATAATTTACTCAAACCAGTATTTGTCGAAATTACATCAGATTGGACGTATGAAGGTGAGAATGAGCAAAGAGGATTCAGCAGTCCGTCCATATGGTTACGAGATCCTCAGGGTCGACGAGTTTTATTCAAAATACAAGATCTTCCAATATGTGCTGCTAATGAATGGTTAGCCTATGCTTTAGGTGTATTCCTTGGCTTGCCTGTAAATGAGGTACAGATTGGAATTTATCAAAATAATCTAATAACTGTACATACTGATGTTGCTCAAGAACATGAAAAAACTATCACATTCATGAATTTACCGACACAATTAAGAAGAAAAGTATTAACTGATCCAGCAATGCAATGTATGGATCTATTCGATCATATAATACAAAATGTAGATCGTAATCAACAGAATATTTTAATTACAATGTTGAATACAACTACTATTGATGATGATACTGCAAAACTAAAGATACATCTAATCGACCATGCTTCCTCCTTTGGCATGGGTAAACTCAATATCATCAGTCTCATAGCTAGCAAACTCCATAGTAAACATCTCGCAGTGGTTAGATTTGATCCAATAGATGAAGCAAGAAAATTCGAACAGTATCTTGGCAAACTTCCAAAAGCAGATCGTATATTAATAAGAAGTACATTGAATCGTTTTGCAGCAATTACTGATGATCAATTTGATAGTTGGATGAGCAACATCCAGGATCTACTATCTTCTAATCAATACGATCGTATACATGATGTTTTATATCGACAACGAGACACTGTAAGACGCTATAGAATGGAATGGGGTTTTGATTTTAGAGCTTCAAGCACAAAACCAAACAAAATGAATCAACCAATGCCCGAGACAGATAACCTGATAACTTATTTCTAATTAAGAACGAGAATATATGCCCCATAATTATAAGACCTCCTTCCTCAAAATACAAAATATTGAATTAATACTAGTTTTTACAATTTGTATGATTGTTTGACACAAGAGATCCAATGGTACCAAAGTTCCATTTCAGTATTACTACTATATAATTCAAAAAAAATGATTTTTTTCATCTCTATATTATAACGAAATAGAATTTAAACTATGTCATTGGAAAGGGTATCAAGTGTTTATATAAAAAATGTTTATTTCTATGGAAAAAGCTCTCCGATCCGATTGTGTATAAAAAATACACATAAATTTATTTTTAAGAACATTGAGAAAAACAGCAAAAAAAAATTCTGTATTAGGCAGGCTACGCTTTGGTTGGTTTAAAGTACTTCGAAAAAAGTTGAAGAAATCATCCCACGGAGTGGTCAAAGTGATGTTTCCTACGGCTAAGAACAGGACATATTTTCAAAATTTTGAAAGTAATTGATGACAAAGAAAAAGTAGCTTGTCTAATGCAGAATTATTCGCTCTTTCTCTTGATATCCTAAGAAATAAATTTATGTCCATTTTTAATATACAATCGGAGAGTTTTTTTCATAGAAACAAACATTTTTGATATAGTCTTTAGAGAAATGATTTCTCGACTACCTTTTCACAATTACCAAAACTTTCAAAATTTTTTTGCCAGACATATATATATTCTATACAACGTTTGATGCTCTTTCCGATGATATCGTTTAAATTCCATGTCATTACATTAAAGAGATAAAAAAAATCATTTTTTTCGAACTACATAGTAGTAACACTGAGATGGAACTTTTCTACCATTTGATTTCTTCGACGATAGGAGAGTTATATTAGATTTTCGAAAATAATTTTTTTCAGCATGTAGCTGAGAGTTACCACTTTCATACAATTACTGAAAAAGAATAATAGAAACTGGCAAAACTAGTATTGATTCAATGTTTTGATATTCTGGGGAATAGAATCTTATAATTATGGTACACTCCTATATATTCGTTATTAATTTATGCATTACATTTATATTCAAGCCTATTATTCAAAGCATTGCGTTACTATTAGATTATTACTACATAGGAATAGGAGAAATTCAACGCTTATTTCCATACGCATTATTGTTTACCGTATTCGCTAGAACTAAGCATGTTATGGATTTAAATGATAAAAGATTTTTATTGTACTTTTGTTATGTGATACATCGGTATTTTTTATTAGTTATAGTTTTTTAACTATTGAATCATCTATTAAATTCATTATGTAGTTAAACTATGAAATATTATTGTTATTTAGATTGTTTACCTATTATCGTTGTTGTAAAGACGTTAAATGACATAGGAATTTTAAAAAGTTATAAATATATGTGCTAAACATAACGATTCACGTGGAACATGAAAAATATAATATAAAGCAATTGCTTTTATCTACCAGCTGTTGGATAGCAGCATCACTCCAGATAATAGAAAAAGTAGTTAAATCTATGAATGAAGCATATACAAATAATAATAAAGTATTCGTTCATTGTAAGACTGGTATGACAAGAAGCGCTACCAATATCTTATGCCATTTAGTTGCTAATGAAAAGATATTACAAGGGAATGCATTAAAATTCAACAGAGAGAAAAAAGACCTGAAGTCATAACAACTATTACTATTTGCATGCCTATAAAAAAATTTTAGCTTCTTTAAGGATCAATAAAGCGTGATATACATTATTTCTATTTTTGCCTATTTACAAGCTTTTCTGACTACTTGAATTGTGATGTGTCCGGTTTTGAACAATGAAACATAATGATCCTAGCTAAATGTATTTATATACATACTAAGTATGGATGTTGGCGCTTCAAATAATATAATGATGTTTAAGATTTGTTCTTTTAATCATGGTTATACAGACATAAGAGTTACAAACTAATAGTATGATAGAATGAATATGTGATTACCTTAGTCATTTATTGGTTACTGGCCAATAGTCAAACATGAAATGCAATCAATAAACATCTTCTAATAAGTAAAAAAAACATGAATTTTTTATTCATCACAAATTTTGGACAAATTGTTTTTTTGTACCGTTATCTTGATAAAATCTTATTTAATCCCTAACTTCTTTAATGAAATACAACCAATCATGATTTTATGCTGAATTATTCTTAGACGCTTAAATTTTATAAATAATAAGTTGCTTGTGATATAATTTCACTTGAACAGTCGTTGGGTCTTTTCAAGCCTACAGATAATTTGTTATTGATGTTGAAATTTTTTCAGGTGATATCAGCAAAATAATTTTATTAATACCAATTAGTCATGTTTGTGAGAATGAGATGAACTTATACTTTTTATTGATCAATTGACTGCGCAACGAATGGACTTATGTTTTAGTGTTTATTTCTAAACGCATTATGTGATGATCTTTTTGAAATTGGCCCACACATTAAGATTTATATGTATATATACATATACATATATATTCAAAATCATCATTGTACGAATAATAACTTCTGCTAAATAGTATACTGATCTTTTTGGAACAATTAGCAAATAACGTTCTGTGCTAATTATCTATGGAAAATATAGATTACTATACTATCAAGATACATGAAAATTTTGAACTTTTTAGAATTCACAGATTTCAATCCATATTTATGAGTGAGTTGAAACTGCTTGTACGAACTACATCGGTTATTTTGCTTAATTTCCGAGCTTGACTCTTTATGATGTAGATGATGCTAGTTAAGAGAAAGTTCACGAGATTACCACTTAAAATGGTACAGATCAGTTGCCAAAAAAACTACTTTTTCTAATGAGTTTGCTAGTTTAAAAGATCATAAAAAGTTACTTAGAAACCAACATTTTTACAATTTTTAGGAAAAGTATTCCAATACTTCAATGACCTAAAAGTTTTCATCAAAATATTCATCTGTTAAAAACTATGATTTTTAGATTCTTTTTTATTTATGAACTTTTTGATTAGAAAAACTTGATTAAAACCATTATCAAATTATATCAATCGATAGCGTGGAAACTGCTTTACAAAATCCTATATATCTTATATATTATTATGTGCCTCTGAAACTGAAAAAAATCATTATAATAGTTGATATTGACTAGTTTTAGTTTTTACTACATATTGTATTTTATCGTTCTATTTTCTATTAGGCAGCTAATTCTGAAATGCCTAAGAAGAATTTCATGCAATTTTGTAGAGTGTCAAAAGGTGCATCTCTTTATAAAAACAATTGGCTACGAAGTACTAGAAAGGTTCTGAAAGACCCATGGCAATCTTGCTCAGTATATTGGATCGCAAATAAAATATTCTTGCCATTCAATTATGAATTCATATAATTCGACAGAGTTCAATGTGCTGATTATAAATATCACATTTTTTTTTCTAAATCCGTTGGATAATAAGGAAAATGTAAAGCACTTTCTGAGAGATATAAAAACCAATTTTTAACCTAAAGATCGATGAAAATTCAATCCAGATTCGTTATAAATGGACTCATTCGATGGAGAACTCTGTCATGTATTAGAATTTATACGGACACTTTGAAACTTGAAAACTATTTCAGTCATAAATATAGAACATTATTCGAACTGGAATCATATTGCTCTAAACATTTTTTTTTTGTTCTGAAGAAATTATCATTTATGGAGATACATTAATAAGATTTTTTTTATTGAATATGCAATTTATTATGCTCTTTCTGATGAAAATATTTTAAACTAGAAATTCGATGTCTAAGTACTGTTGCTCTAATTGTCACTCTTGATACTCAATTATGTCCTCTCCAACCGATATTCACCGGTTTTTGAAAAAAAGACTTGCTGGTTCACTTCAAACAAATAACGTATTTGAAATCAGTATAAAAAATTGAGTCGATCTATGTATGTTTCAAGTTGTTTCTGCAAGGCCTTTTTTTCGATCAAATTTTTATTCTTTTCTTCCCCCTTTAGGATATGAAGAAATAAATCTAATCAAAAAGCCATATAAACAATGGAAAGAAAGTTTCAAACTTGTGAATACCGTTTGACAACAAAAAATATTCGTGAATAATCAATAAAATATCTATTTTAATTAGATTTATTATTTACTAGAAAAATTTTAAACTCCTCTGTACTATATATATGGTTTATGTTAACTGCTTCTCTAATCAAGAATGGATAATTTACACAATTATAGTAAGTTACCCTATCTATTAATTATTTCATAAATTTATGATTTATAAAAAGAAAAATTTCATAAGTTTTTTTTTTATTTTTGAAATGTTATTTATTTATCTTGTTCCTTTAATGAAACACATACAAAGAACAACAAGTATACACCCCACATAAAACTACAAAACATATGAGAATTAATTTAAATAAAAAACGAGATCACTGTATGAGATTATTATTATTTATTTAGATGTATTTTGTTATGATTGATGAGTTGAATTGCTTCGATTGCTTGTTTTAAGAATAAATGGTGTTGGTTGTTGTAAATTTGATCTTGACATTCGTTGATCATTTTCATTTATATTTGTTTCATTTTGTTTTATTATAAGATCATTAACATTTGTTGTTGATGATGCTAAGGATTTTCTTAATTCTCTTGTTTTATGTTTATAAAAGAAAAGATCTTTTTCAAGTTGTTTTATTTGATCTGATGATTGTTGTAATTGTTGAAGTAAAAATTGTTTTTCTTCTTCATGTGTTTGTTGAATAGATGTTAAACGACGATCATGATCAACTGATAATGTTTGAATACGTGATTGTAATTCATTAATTATTTCCCTTTGCTCCTGAAGTTGAGACTAAATATAAATAGATTAATTATAAAACAAAAAAAAAAGAATTTTCTTTTGTTTTTACTTGAATTTCATCATAATTATGTCGATTTTTAATATCTTTTTCTTTAAAATCAATTACTTTATCAAATAATTTACGACAAAGTTCTTTAGATTCATTTTCGTTTAATTTATTGATTTTAAATAAAGGAGAATCAGGACCCTAAAAAAAAGAGAACTTATAGAATGATAATTAATTAATAATAATATCAATATACTTGACTAGCTTGAATAGATTGTTGAACATGATGTTCACGTTTCGAAATAATATTATTTTGATAATCAATAGCTAAATCAATAGCTTCAATAGCTTCATCAATTTCAATTAAACGTCTTTCGTCTGTTGATGATAAAATTCCATTTTGTTCTTCTAATCGTTCAATAAATAGACGTTTTTGTTTAAGTAATTCATCACGTACAATATGATGATTTGATTGTTGTTGATGAATATTTTTTAAATTTCCATTTAATGAATGATTTAATTTTATTTCAAGTTGTTTTTTTTCATTAATTAATAATTCTTTTTTTTGTATAAGTTCTTCACGTTTTGTTATATCATCTTTTAATATTTCTAATTCTTTTCTTTCTGTAATTAATTTTTCCATTTCATTTTCAAAATTTGTTATACCATCATGAATATTTCCATTTGGTACACCACGTAATTTTCGTTGTGCAGCAACAAGACCTTCAGTTTTTAATTTTAAAATTTTTTGTTGTTGATCATTTTGAATTGTTAATTCTTGAATACGTTGTTGTTCACGTATAAGTTCTTGTTCAAATTTATTTTTTAATTCCATTTCTTCACGTATACGTTTTTGAGCTGTTTCATATTGTTGTTTCATACGAAATAGAGCCGCTTGAAGATCAATAATTCTAGAAATAATTCGTATATAAATATTTCAATTTTTTGTATATAAACGATGTATTTAAGAATCCTAGATTTTAATTTTATTTAATGGCATACTTTTATGAAGGTCATCTTACAAGTTATATTGATAGAGAAATTTATTTCTTAACAACTGTTGACTACGAGTTCGTTCTATAGTGTTTATTTGTCATTGGAAAAGATCTTAAATTATTAGAAATTACGTGTTTATGCAAAAAATATAGATAGAACAGGTGAGTAGTAGCGAATAAGTCATTAAATAGTTCGTATTTTAACATTGAGTTATTGCAGATTAGATGATTCTGATGAAAGTATACGATTAAATATGATTAAAATCTATGATTTTTTAATTGCTGATACAAAAAAAGCTTAGTCTTTGTCGCAGGATTCATTTTTTTCTGCAATGTATTTACTTCGCGATAAAATGTTTCAAAAATGAGAGTATAAGGGAAAAAATGATTCATTCATTATGCGTCATTGATGCTATTGATATGGCTTTAGTATTTCATGATATACTTTTTTACTGATTAGTTTCTGAATGTGACATTAATTCATAATAGTTCTTCTACATTTACAATACCGAGATTTAGAAATGGAATATGTGTGGTACGCATAGACTATCTTTAGATAGGAATAATTTGAGTAAAATAAATTAATACTGTATACCTTTTTTCACTATTTCCGTTAAGTTTAATTATCAGTTCTCGATATTGTTTTTCTTTTTGTTGAAGTGAATCGAGATGAGCTTTAGCCATATCACATTTCTTTCGATATTCACTAAATAAATCATAAAAATATTTTACAAAAATTCATATAATATTATTTGTTTTTTTATATACGTTTCTGATTTTGATTTTTCATTAATATTTTTCGTTGCTATTTGTTGCATTTTTTTCTGCAAATCATGATATTCATGTTTAGCTTTTTCCATTTCCTAAATAAATATTTTATTTATTTATTCATTTATATTTAAATATTATATACTTTTTCAAGTATTTTAATATGTTGTTGATAATATTCATTAGTTTCATTAACATTTTTAGTTGATGCATAAACACTTTTAATTAATTGTTCTTTAAGTCTAATAATTATTAAAATAATATATATATAACTGAATAATAGAAAATATATCATACTGAATATTAATACTAAGATCTTGTGCTTTACTTTCGGCTTCTTTTACTTTACGTGTTGCTTCATCAATTAATTTTTGTTTATTTATAGTTGATTGAGTTAACATTTGTACGGATTCATTTTGTTGCAAAATACTTGGTGTTATACGACTCTTACGAACACGATATGTATCATGTCGATTAAATTTTCTAAATAAGATAAAATAATTTTTTTTTTAATATTTTAGATAAATAATAAATAATATGAAACTAACTTATTTTTTGTTATTGTATCATCATTAGTTTTTAAATCAAGTTCTTCAATTTCTTCTTGAGAATGTGCTAATACTAATGATCGTCCATGAAATCTTTCTACAACATATTCCATATCAAATATAGCTGGACTAGAATGAATATTTCGTGCTTGTATTGATTGATCCTATAAAATATTATTATATTAATTAAATTTAAATTTTTAGAAAAAAAAAATGTTTACTTTTCGTTGATAATTTCCAAAATTTGGTGCTGATTTTATTCGATTATAAAAAGATTTTTTTGTTGTTGATTGATTTATTTGATAAATATCTGTTGAATGATGTTGATCCTATTTTAAGTAAATAATATTTGAAATTTAAAAGAAAAAGAAAAAAATAAACCTGTTGTTTTCGATGATTATTTAAGTCATCTAATTCAATACGTATTCGATTTAATTCATCTTCCTTGAAATTAATTAAATCAATAAATTTAGTTGTTTTTTTTTCTTTATTTTATGTATAAAATTTTTACTTTAGCTTTAAGTTCTTCTTGTAATTTTTCAAGTATCATATCACGTTGAACACGCATTTGAGATTCAGATCGTAATTCATCTTGAGCCTAAAAATTCTCATAATCTCATTTTACTTATTTTATTTATTTTAACATACTGAATGTAAAGCATTTTCTAAATTCGTTAGTCGACCTGTATGTGGATCATTGGAAAAATCTTCGAAGTTTTCCTGTTAAAATAAATCTTGTTGAATGAGATGATCTTTTAAGCTGAAATATCATACATGCTGTTCTATACAATAATTCCTAACATACAAGAAATTGTATTTACATCAACAAATGGCTGTTCGAAAATTTATCTACATATTAATAACCAACATAGTACTCCTAGACGTTATTGTCTTAGTTGATCAATAAATCAACATATACAAAATTGTTTTTAGAGTTCATTTGAAATTACTTTTAATTTATATATATATATTTAATAATTCTTGTAATGTTTTAAAAAAATAGATGCAAACTATTGGCAAATTGTTCCATTATTGTCTAAAGAAAGTCTATTTCTCGATCGAAGGAGTCGGAAAATATTACAGTTTTGTGATGCTCATCTTTTCAGTAATGTATTTAGTAAGAATGTATATCATTTTTTATTTATTAACATAGATATCTGTTTCCAAATTGATAAAAACTTTTTCGTCTTTAGAATCGGAATGGGATTGCAAAGAAGTATCACTTCTGATTTATTATTTTCTTTCTAAATTTTGATTTTAAGCATAGAAGCATGATTAGAATATTGAGTTATATAGGATTCGAGAGATATTTCATGTCTTTTAATACTTTTGCGCTTTATCAATTAAGAAAAGAAATAGATCTTCTTTGAATGATGAAACAATTTGATCATGATTTACTGCAGTTCAAAGACTTCCAAAAAGTATCGAATAGAATAATACATCATAACATCAAAAACTGTTATAAATTCATAAGAATATTCGCTTTTATATAATATGAAAGCAGAGACTAGAATTATTAAATATTTAAGATTCAAAACTGATTTGAAATAAGCTTTAAAAAACAACTTTGCATATATTGATTTGTTGATTATCAATTTGTAGATAGATTCTCAAACAATTATTTCTTTAATGTAAATGTAATTTCTTGTATGTTATTCAATGCAATACTAATCATTATATCGAACCGTATATATGATATTTCAATTCAAAGAATGGTCTTATTTGATAAGACATTTTCATAATCTCTTACATTCATTACAGCTTCCATCCAAGTTTGTATCCATTGTTTTTGTTCATCACTTAATTCATTACATTGATTTAATTGTTGAAAGTATGCATAAGCTGTTTGAATTAAACGACGTGAATGATCAGTTCGAGGTGTTACACTAAAACAAAATGATATTTTCTTAATTAAATATTCAAATTAATAAAAATTTATTTACGTTGAATAACGAGTATTACGAGATAATATTGTTCGTTGTCGTTCTAATTCTTCACGTAAATGCTATAAGAAAAAATAAAATAAAATATTTTATTCAGAAATCGTGAAATATTATTAACATACTGTAATTTCACTTTGCATTTCAATAAAACGTTGTGCATTAGGATCAATATTTTGAATAGGTTTATTGCGAATTTGACTTGCCTTAATAATGAAAATAAAAAATAATTCATAGAAACTTGACTTTGTTTTTTTTCTTACTCGATGAGCATATTTAAGTGCATTAAGAGATTCATCTAAATCAGTAATACAAGGACTAACACCTTAAAAAAGAAAACTAGACTATCAAAAATGATATAATATTAAATAGAAATTTTACATGTTATCATTAATGTTTTAGCATTTCCACCAAGTGAATCTTTGAGTAGACGAGTAATTTTTGAATCTCGATAAGGAATATGTCCACCAGCACGTTTTTTTGGATCAGATAAAGCACTAACAACATTTCCCAAAGCTAATAGACCAGAATTAATACGAATTGATTCTTGAAAACGTTCACCAGTATTATGAGTACGTGCAACACGTTCTGAACCAGCCAAATCAACAAAATGAAGTTTAGCAGAAAGATAACTTTCTAAAAATAAAAAATAATAAAAATATTTCTATTTTATGAATTACCATTAAATTTTGATTGTAATGGTTTTATAAGACCATCATAAGATGCTTGTACAATTGTTGAATTTGAATTCTTATCACGAACATGTTGCTCTACATAATAACAAAAAAAAATTTTTTTTTTTGTTCAATAAAATTCATATAGAATTATATAAATATACCAATATATAATGTAAAAATTGCATGTGATCTAGATGATTCATCATTCATTTGTGTTGCACCAATATGTCGAACAGTTGAACCTTTTTTTAATAAATTAACAACATCATCAACTGAATGACATTTATGTTCACTAGCTCCAATAACAACTAAAATATTAATAATATAATCTTATTAAAAACAAATACTATCATTATTTTTTTTTGTTTACTAGTATTTCCAATAGCATCATCTCGAATATCTAAAGCTTTATCATTAACATCAAGTAAATCAATAATATCATCTTTATAAATTTCTAAATATGATGCTGAAATATTAACACGACAATCTTTTCGATTCTAAATATACATATCGAATTGATTTTCTAATCCAGAAAAAAAAATTAATTAATAATTAATTCATACTTGAAGTGTATCAAAAATAGTTTGAACAGCACGTGGGATAATTCCATATTCTTTTTCTCCAATTGATAAAATATTGCCACCTGTCATAGTAAAAGTTTTTCCTGAACCCTAAATAAATAAAAAAGTAAAATCAATAAATATCATAAATATTTATTTTATACAGTTTGACCATAAGCAAATACTGTAACATTATATCCATCAAAAACATTATTAAGTAATGGTTCAATACATGTATGAAATAATTCTTCCTAAAAAGTTTTTAATTTAATAAATTATAACAAAATAAAGAATTTCTTTAGTTTTTACTTGTTGAATTTTTGGTCCAAAAACAAAATCATATTTAAAAGTTTTTCGTTCACCAAGAATAATTTGATTTGTTTGTGGATGTATTGCAATACAACTTTTTTCTTCATGATTTTTTTCTCGTTGTAAAAATGGTCGAACCTATTTCATACCATAAAATTTATTAATATTCAAACAATATATACATGTAATATTTTCTTACTCGAACAGCTACTTTTACACGAAATTCTGATTCATTATTAACCATTGTCTTTTTTATTTATCTAAAAATTTATTTAAAAAAAAAAGTTTATTATGCATTCTCATATTTTTGTAATTTTTCTTTTAATATTTCATTTTCTCGTGCTAATTCATCAGTCTTTTCACGTAAAATCATAAGTTCATTTTTTATTGATTCAATTTCAGCTGAATCAGGACCAGTGGCACCCATAAAACGACGAACAAATTCTGTAGCATTATTTGGTTTTTCCGCTTCTTCATAAAGAGCCACTAATGCTCCTAAAAAGAAATTTTTAGAAAAAAGAAAATAAATAAATAAAAATACTAACTTGTAACCGCATCGACAACACCACCTTTTTCAAGATATCGACGAAATTCTTCTCGTTTTGATTCATTTGGACGATAAGTTGATGTCATTGTTCAACTATATTTATTAAAAGACAAAAGCAAAGATTTATATTTTCAATTAATATAGACATTAAGTTTGTTTGTTGCTAAGCAACAACTCTATGAATGATTCATCATCATACTAATGCATTTTGTTTATATGTCAATATATTTATTTTAAAAATTCGAAGAAAAATTTAGAATTATTTTTAAAAAAAAAAGTTATTTTATATAAATTAATAATTAAAGAAAAAATTAAAGTTTTTCATAAATGAAATTATTCCATAGTTTACCACAACATCGAATTATTAGTTTATGTCTGTTTTATATTCATTATAACTAAACATCTGATAAACTAAGGTTTTTGATATATTCTAGATCGATTATTATCATGCGTCCAATCAAAGCACGTGAACAATTAGCTATACCTGATGATGGTATTTTAATTTTTTTATAAAGTTTTTCTTTTTATTTTATTGATATATTTAATTAGTTAAAGTCAGTGTTAAAAGCCGTGTCGTTCAAGTAGCTGGTAAACGTGGTAAACTTGTTCGAAGTTTCCGTCATTCTCGTGTCGATATTTCAATGCCAAAAAAAAATTTAGTTGTTGTCGAAAAATGGTTTGGAACAAATAAAGAAAATGCTATTGTTCGAACTATTTGTTCACATATTAATAATATGATTAAAGGTGTTACAAAAGTAAATATTATAATTATTTTCATTATATTTTATGGTATAAATGTCTTTTTTTTTTAAGGGTTATTGCTACAAAATGCGTTCAGTCTATGCTCACTTTCCTATTAACACCGTCGTTACAGATAATGGTCAATCCGTTGAAATTCGTAACTTTTTAGGTGAAAAATTTGTTCGTCGTGTTAAAATGCAACCAGGTGTAAAAGTATCAGCAAGTACAAAACAAAAAGATGAACTCATTTTAGAAGGCAATGACATTGAACTTGTATCACGATCAGGTAAAAAAAAAACTTTCCTTTTTTTAATATTTAAATTTCTGATTTTTTTTATTATTATTATTTTTATAGCTGCACTTATTCAAATGTCAACAGCAGTCAAGAATAAAGATATCCGTAAATTTCTTGATGGTATCTATGTCAGCGAAAAGTTATCTGTTGATGAAGCATAAACAAAACGTGCGCATTAAAAAAAAATTCATTGATATTGTTTTTGTTTTTTTTTTGCACGTTTAATAATAAAACAAACAAAAAGAATCGATCGACAAAAACAGAAGAATAACAATTTGTTTTTTATTTTTTTTCTTCAGACATATATCATTATGATAATAAGCGAATAGATTAACAATGACGGATACTTCTCCTGATCTTATAAAAGATGCACGAATTCATCAAAAATTAAATGAAAAACAACTTTCATATGATGAACTTTTTCGTAGTATTGATAAAAATAATGATGGAAAAATTGATGTTAATGAATTAATTGAATTATTAGAAAAAATTGGTGTTGAAACATCACCTAAAAATCGTGTAGCTACTGCACGTGTAAGAAACGTTTTTTCTTTTGTTTCGAAACAAAAAATAAACATGTTTTATTATTTTGTAATTTTATAGCGTATTATGAGTCAAGGTACTGGTTCATCCGATACATCTTCTCTTTCATTTCAACAATTTGCAAATTATGTTTTAAAACAAGAAAGAAAACTTAGTTTAGTTTTTCGAAATGTAGATGCTGGTCATCAAGGTAAAATGAAGGAAAAGATTATTCAAATTGGTTATGATATTTTTTTTTCTCAGGAACATTTAATGCAGAAGATTTAGTTTTTTATTTTAAAAAACTTGGTATTAAACTTGATATAGAAGAAGCAACAAAATTAGTTAAAAAGTAAATGAAAAAAAATTGATTTTCTTGTAAATAAATGTATTATTATTTAGAATGGATCAGGATAATTCTTTAGAAATTTCTTTTGATGAATGGCGTTCATTTTTTATGGTTAATCCAGCAATTCTAGAAAGTGTTACTAATGATCCACGTGAAATGCTTCGATATTGGCGTAGTGCATTAGTGTGTTACACAAATAATTTTTTTCAAACCATAAAAATTATAATGTTATTTGATTAGTATTTAGATTTAGGTGAATCTCCATATGGAGCACCCGAAGATGCTGTAACTGAAGGCAGCCAATGGTGGAAAAATCTTGTGGCTGGTGGTATTGCCGGTGCTGTATCAAGAACAGCTACTGCACCATTTGATCGACTTAAAATTGTAATGCAGGTAGGTTAGTTTTAAAAAAAATATATTTTGCTTGCATTTCTGTGCAATATGCTATAATGTTAAAAGATGGATGAATATTGTTAGGTTTCTTAGTATCTTGGATCAAGACGACATATGTCTCTTATAAGTGGTTATCGATATTTGATTGATGAAGGTGGTATAAAAAGTTTATGGCGTGGTAATGGTGTAAATGTTTTAAAAATTATACCAGAAAATGCACTTCGATTTGCATTTTTTGAAGAAGTATGTTTAGAAATAGATTAAAAGAGATTGAATTTATATCAATTTATATATTTTTAGACAAAAAAACTACTGAAAGTTCTTCAAAATAAAGATATACATGTTGAAACAACAATTTCTGAACGATTTATTGCGGGTGCAGTAGCTGGTTTTATTTCACAAACTGTTGTTTATCCATTGGATGTAATTATTATCATTATTTTTTCTGAATTTTATGTTGTTTTAATATAGGTCTTAAAAGTACGTTTATGTTTAAGACGTACTGGTGAATTTTCTCATTGGTCCGACGCTGTCAAACGTATGTATAAATTCGAAGGACCAAGATCATTTTGGCGTGGATATGTTCTCAATCAAGTTGGTATAGTTCCCTATGCTGGGTTTGATTTAGCATGTTATGAAGTGAATTAATAGATTTTTCTGTAAAATTTCCTAAGAATTTCATTATTTTTTTGTTTATATTAATTTAGAGTCTTAAACGTCTTTATATTACTTCACATAATAATCAAGAACCACCGATATATATAGTTCTTGGTTGTGGTGCACTTTCATCACTCACAGGTCAATTAGTTACTTATCCAATTGCTTTAATACGTACACGTCGACAAGGTCAAATTGTACCACTACCAAGTATGGATCAAAGTAAAGCTCATCCTGTAGTGCCAGCTACAACAATGTTAAAAGATATTTGGCATAATGAAGGAATTATTGGATTTTATCGTGGTCTTGTACCAAATATATTAAAAGTTGTACCAGCTGTTTCAATATCCTATTTAGTTTATGAAACAATTGCAAAAGCTCTTGTATAATTAAATCATCGACAACAAACAATTATCAAAAGAGAGATACATAGGCCAACATTTTTCTTGTCGCATTTGTCTTGTCTTTCATTCCTCTAATATTCGAATTCTCAATATACAAACAATTTCTTCTTTTTTTTTTGTTTATAAACATATTGCTTATCACTCAAATAAAGAAATTAATCATGCTTAATAAAACAATTCATTTAGATAAATTAACAAAGAGCTTTCAATCGTCTCTACTATACAGTTGACTAGGCTTATTGGAATCTTTATTTAGTTTATCAATTAGCTTAATCGTCAGCATTACTAATGAGTTTTAACATCTCGGATCTATTTTTTATAATTTATATAGTCGCTTACGGCCATACCACGTTGAATACACCAGTTCTCGTCCGATCACTGAAGTTAAGCAACGTCGGGCTTGGTTAGTACTTGGATGGGTGACCGCCTGGGAATACCTAGTGTCGTAAGCTTTTTATTATTTTTTTTCAATCACAGTTATAAAAAGAACTCATCTGTAAATGTTTTGTATATCTTATCTTTTATCTTAAGAAGGTAGAAATAAACTTAGAATCATCAAGTATAAGTTTCATGCTTCACACTTAATTAATATAGTTCATATTTGTATCTTCAATTCATAGATCAATTTTAAGAGACATATATAAAATAATAATAGAATAATTTTTTAAATTATATTTCAAACATTTCAAAACAACGTATCAAAGACTGTCATCTTCATATATGCGTTCATAATTCATGGCCAATGTATTCGATAGTTCAGTTTCATTGTATTGTATTGTTGATGATAACGATGAATTTGTAAATCGATTTGTATCATTAGTCATATTGGTATACCTTTCTGTATCGTTCGTATTAGGAATAATACTTGAGTCTTCTGCAGCTAATTGTTGTCGTCTCCCACGCCAATAGACAAAACAAACAATCAAAATAGTAAGCGTGACGCATATAGTTACATATAGCAAACTAAAGATAATATGTAAAAGATTAGTATCAGATTTTTCTGATGGTTTAGTTGATGTAGAGGAAGAAAGCGACATATTTGCACTTTTAACAGGCACAGTTGTTGAGTTTGATATTGTTGTCGATATTGCTTTTGTCATCATTGTGAATAATGACGTTATGGTTCTTTGTGTTGTGTCGAAATTTGTTTTTGAAGATATATTTTCTATAGTTTTCATTGTCTTCGTGTTTGTCATTATCAGTGAAGATGTACTTGTTATATTATGTAATGTTTGATCAATTATTTCCGAAGTTGTTTCTGACATTGTTTTGATTATTATTTTCTAAGATGTTGTTACTTCAACTACGATGATTATGGTGTTATAATTAGTTGATGAATTAAATATTGCAAGGAATTTATCTATTGGTATGGTTGTAGTTTGAATTAGTCTTACAATTGCCGTTATGGATAATGTAGATAATATAGTTTTAAAGGATGCAGTTGTTATTTATTGTAATTTTGGATATTATTGTTGTTTCTGTTGAGGATGACATTGTCATGGAAAATATCGATACTGTTGATGTTTTTGCGAAAAGTGTTGATGCTAATGATATTATTATTGTCGTTTCGGGTATAATATTGGTAGAAATCGTTATCTTGACAAATAAGAATACTGATGCAGAACTGTAATATTGTGATTGACATTCTTAAATATAAAACTATTACGTATCTATTGAAATATTTTTATGTTTGGATTTCTGGATGAACATGTTTGCATAGTTAATTTACAATTTGTTTGAGATATATATTTCATCTAATTAGGTTTGCCATTATGTCAACTGTGACATATATAAAACGTTCAAAAAATTATTTTCGATCGTAAGCATTATTATACTTTCTAAATGCTTCGCAAAAGTGATAAATACAACCGTATTGGCGAACTCGATATTTAATCTTGCTATTATTTAATCATTTATAACTATTATGATATTGTAATTAACTATAATTATAAGACAATGTTGGTAAATCGATCTTTTATTGTATTATGAAGTTTTATAAATTAGTAACAATTAGAAGATCTCACTATAGCTGACTTAGAAAAATAATAATAATAAGGAAAATTAATACAAGTTGATGTGAAATTTCAATATTTTATTTTATTTAAAATAAATTCAATAAAGTTCATATTTATTCAATTGTAACATAAATATTATCAACAGTGGCATTTACTTTTCTAAATACAATAGTAAGTTGCAATTCGGCAGTAGTAGAAGGACATGGAAGTGTTGCAACAAATGTTGATGGTGGTATAAATCGATTTTTACTTAATGATGATTCTATAAAATTAATATTATTTTAGTTTTTCTTTTTTTTTTATAATCAAACTTATTACCTTCATGAATTTGATTGTTATTTGAATCAAAAAAACGTACATTCATATAAACAGAAGGATTGGATGAATCCAATATTCCATCTGTCTTATCTTGCATTTCAATATAAATTTGACCTTTTTCATGTTCAATCAATCGTTCATAACGACGTATATCAATTGTTTGTTGTAATGTTGCATTAATTGTTTTTGCTTGAAAATTACATTCATCACTTAATTGATCTTTATTAATAATAACATTTCCATTATTAATCCATTCAAGTATTGTACTATTCATTTCGATACATTGTGCATTACCATTCTTTACTAAATTCTTATTTTTTCCTATTGAACCATCAGGTAAAGTCGCGTGTGCAATGGATAGAACTACATCTAATTGTCCTGGAGTAATTTTTGCATTTTTAAGCGTAGCTCCAGTAAAATCTACATTTTGTACATTAGCATTATCAAAATTAGCATCATCTAAGAAAGCATATCTAAATGATGCACTTGTAAGATCTGCCCATTGAAATATGCATTGTGGCATATAAGCATGTGAAAAATTTGTTTGAATACATTTTGCTTGATAAAAAATCGCTGATCCAATTGATGCATAATCCATTTGTGCTTGAGTAAGATCTGCATTTTGAAAATTACCGTATGAAATATCTGATGTAGAAAATTTTGTTTTAATAGCATAACTTCCTTGAAAATTTGTTGATCGAAGATTTGCATTATGCATATATGCATGAGATAGAATACTATTTTCAAATGAAGCACGTTCAATTTTTGCTTGTGAAAAATTACTTTGTGTTACATTAGCAGAATGAAAATTACTAAATGTTAATTCTGTTCGAGAGAAATCTGTTTGAAAAGTTTCTGATGAAAGAAAAGATGCACCCAACATATTACATAAACTAAAATTAGCTTTATGTAAATAGATTTGTTCAAATGAAGCATTAATTAAATTTGTTAATGGTAATGAAAGGTGATTATAATTTATCCGAAGACCTATAATAGAAAAATTTAAAATTATTTTTAAACAATAAATAAAATTTACCTTGATCAGTACCAATATTTGTATCACTTAAATCAAGTTGTTTTAAATTAGCACCTTGTAAATCAAAAATTGTCTTATCTGAATCTTGACTATTGAGATAATTATTTTTATATAAAAAGTTAATTAATAATGATTTATGAAAAGGATCAAATCGACGAATTAATAAATGAACTTTTAACTGAAGATTAGTTATATTTAATGGTTGTTTTGCTGATAAAACTTCTTCAAAAAAATTTGATAATAAATCAGCATTTATTCTTTTAAGTTCTTCTTGTTGATGTTGTTCAGTTAATAGTTTTTGTTCTAATAATATTTTTAAACGTTTTTCTTCTATTTCTAATTGTTGTCTTAATTGTTCTTTTGCAAGAAATAAATCTTGTTCACGATTTAATTGTGCGATTAATTGATCTTCTAAGCGATGTTTTTCCGTTAAATTTTCTTGATGTATTAGACGTTGATTTTCAATATATAATTGTTGTTCACGTTGTAATCGTGCGATATTTTCATTAGATAGACGTTGTAACTCAGCAATTTTTTCATTCGATTCACGTAAATCAATTCCATTAGATGGACGTGAAAAAAATAAAAGAACTATAAGAATAGCACCAAGTATTAATATAATGAATAGACCAACAATAATTTTCAAAATATCTAATAAACGAGATTGTGAAGGAGGAGTTAATGCAGGAGGAGAAGGAGAAGCAGGAATAGGCATAGATAAATGAATTAGAGACGGGTCAAAAACAGCTGGTGGAGCTGTAGTCATTTTTCGTTTTTAATAATGAATTAGTACTTCTTGTTTTTAGTCTGTATTTTATGTCTTTTTATATCAATATTTTTAACTTAATTCTATTTATTTAGGATATTTTACTAGATTCAAATTTCGTTTCAAAAATAAGTATATTGTATTTCTTGTATTTAACAAGTATATGCTTTTGTACAGAACTAGTATTCAAATTACAACCTTTTCGAAATTTGATTCCGTGATATTTGCTAATTCTATCAGGATTTAAAAGAACAGCTTCTCTAAATACTTAAGATATATCAGTAAATATTGACTGATTATTGTTAGATCTAAACTTCTTTCAAATATCAATAATTAGTAGTTGAAAATGAATTTTATCGTGAAATGTGGAAATATTATTGTTGGTTATCATTTATACAAAGTTTTTCTTCATAAATGGTTTTAATTTCTTAGAAAACGGATAGAAAATGGCAAGACTAGACTTTTTATTGGAGAAACATTTTGCATCTTGCTCGATAATGGTGCTCCTATAGAGTTATATAGTAGTCGTATTTTCTAGAAAATAGCAATCTGTTAATGTTTGGATATTTACATTAGCACAAGAAAAACATTTATTGATATCATAATCTTATAGTATTTAAATAAGCAGTTCTATGTATCAAATTTTATCAATATTACAACATACGATACGATGTTGATTTTCTACTCAATATGATCAGTTTTGAGAAAGAATACAAAAAAAAATAAATTTAATGTAGATTATTTTTGTTTTGTTAAATAAAAATTTATTGAATGAAATTCTATTGCTTAGTTAGAATATAATTGCAATACTATATAGATGGTTAAATGTATAAAATACATGATTTTATAAGTATAATATAAAAGGTGTTTTTTTCGCTTTTCGTGCACTTTTTTTTGTACAATTTTACATATTTCGTTATCACGTAGAATTATACAAAGAACTGTATGATTGGTTATATAGTATGGATAAAGCCTCCTATTGAGATAATGATTTTAGATTCATAATTCGTTTATCTTTACAATTACTTCTACGGTTCTGTAAAATTACAATTAAATATTGAAAGAAATCAAGTTTTAAAGAATATAATAAATATTTTATCATACTATTTAGATCATTGATACCAACTATAGTACGACAAAATGATCTGGTTTTTCTCCAAGAATATTGATGATTTATTCAAGGTCATAGAATAGTCGGCACTTAATAATATTTATATATGATAACAATTATTAACTTACAATATAATCTAAAATAGTGCAAGTTTATACTGTGTTATATTCTTATCTATATAATCAGTCAATTAATTAAATGTTGTAGTAAAAATTAGTATTAATTGCCTTTCGAAGAGAAAAGTACAAGTCTTTTTTTTGTTTCTTTCAACTTGATTTTTTCAGATATATGAAACCTTTAAAATCAATCTGTGTTTTTTCATATTTTATGTACGTTTTCTATTGATTAGTTTGTTATAACGAAATTGAAATGCTTCTTATACAACCATCATGTCTATTCGATGTACATGTTTTACTACTAATCTTAACGAACATTATTTCGTCGTTTGTCATCGTCGTTGTCAGTTGATCTGTTTGTAGACAGATTAAGATGAAATGTTTTATTCTTCTTTCTATATTTATTTAATAAATTCGTCTATCATGTTGTTTGTAGTTTCTCGCTGGTCACTGTCGTTCTTTTTCTCATCATTGAAAAAAAATATTACATCATCATCATTATTATTATTATTATTATACAGCAACGACGAGATTAAGTGAAGGTTGGTTGTATATAAGGCGGAGTTCAGATTATAATAAAATATTAGTGATAAAATGTATGAACAAAAACAAATTTTAGCTTATATTATGTATTGTTAAGAAAACCTAACCAATGTCTTTTATGACTTGTCATTTTCTCTTTTCTATGGTAATGATTAAATTCTTCTATGTCATATAAGTGTATACAACTTGTTGTTGCCACTGTACAGAGAGTAATAAGAGAACAAAGTCGATAGTGGCAAAAAATAGTAGAGACTCTTTCTTTTCTCTTCTTATTCTAATAGAAACATTCATTTCACTATATGCATATGTGTATATTGTTTTGTTACAATATTTCTTGTCGGTAAGTCTTTTTTTTTGCTTTTAAATTACTCGGAAAATAATGTCAATCAGAACAACTACTTCAAAGAATAATTACTCTTATTGTCAAATATATATTCCGTTTTTCTAGAAAATATTGAGTTCTTTACAAATTGTCTTTTTATTTTTTTAGAAAATGCAATTAGCTGTAGCACTTTATAATAATAATATTGATATTGATGATGAACTTGAATTTCATAGAGGAGATATATTGACTGTACTTATCGAAAATCCAAATGGTTTTGATGGTTGGTGGTTATGTAAACATAAAGATAAATATGGTTTATGTCCTGGAAATCGATTGAAACTTATTCAGAATACAGTGTCTTCTCCAACAAAACTAAATGAATTTGTACATTCCGATTCTCGTTTATCAACAGCATCAGTAAGTATGAGTATATAATAAAAATATAAATTAATCTTTCGATATATATTAGATGTATGATGGTTTAACAGATAATTATGATAATCCCGTAATAACATCACTATCATCATCATCATCATCGTCAAATCATGATTATGATAATACTCAAAGATCAGGTGAGTTCATTTAAACTAAACTCAAAAATTCGAATATAACAATTTATAGATTTTATTTCCAATTTAAAATCTTTTGATTCATCACGTGAATCTTCATCATGTTCATCCGGTATTTATTCCACAAATGAACTTCATTTATCTTCATTATCATCATCATCATCATCTGATTTTTATACAACTACTATTAATAATAACCACTTATCTTCAAGTAAATTTCATTTTTATTATTGTATTATTATTAAAATTTTAAATTTTTTTAGTTAATCTTGATCAATTAGAAATTTTCTTTCAAAAATTTTCTATTCGTTCATCACTTATTGATAAATATCGTCAAATTATTTCAAAAACAAATATCGATTTAATTATTCATTCATTTATAAATGAATGTTATTCATTTCTTTATAATTATGGTTGTTTATTAGATCGATATACATATAAATTAATTAAAGAAAATTTTCTTTATGAATTAAAATATAATAAAAATCGAATAATTCCATTGTCAACAAAAATAATTCAATTAATTGAATTACGATTAAAACAAAAATCTTCTCATCATGCATTAGTATCAAATGATATTTTTAAAAAACTTCATCTTGAACCAATTGAAGAAATTCCTAATGAAAAAATTGATAAAATAAATCATTCAAATTTGTCATCAACATCATTATATAATAAACCAAATAATTATGATTATATTGATAATGATTATACAATAAATCCATTAATAAAATGTTATTATCGACATATTAATGAACAAGTTGATTTAATAATTAAACGTTTTTCACATATATTAAAAAATGAAAATAATATTTTATTGTTAGTAAGTGAAGGTAAAGCACTTATCGTCGCAGGACATAAACTTTTATTTGTACTTGAAACACTTCATGAACATATTCAACAAATACAAACATCATTAATTCACCTAACAAGACAATTATGTGAAGCTTTAACAAACTTTATTCAATTAGTTAAACAATTTAGTCAACAAAATTATACAAATATTCAAAAATTACTTATTCAATTTAAACAAGACATTAAAATAATTATGAATATAGTTCAAAGAATAAAACAACAATGTATTTTAATTTAATAACTATATTTTTATTTTTATTGTCTAGTCAGATTGTAAAAAAAAACCGAAAAATGAATAAATATATATTGATAACTATAGAATTCTTTGAATATAATCTATTCTCATAAAAATATTTTATGAAATATATTTGTGATCATTGAAACCTAATTTCACTTTCGATAATATGTCATATAATGCTAACGAATAGAATAAAAACATTTACATATTATTTGGATGAATGTCTTTGGATTTCACTGTCACTCTATTCACAGCACTTCAGTGTTCATTTGTACAAACTCAATATAGGTAATAACTGGTTTATGTTTGTATGATGTCATAATTGCATTTGATAATATTATAGTACTTGAAGTGTTTAGTGATATAATCATCCTTATGTATATTTTTAATGAGATAGATATATCTTTTATGTTATATGATAGAAGGAACCAACAAAGTGAAAATATAATCAATAATGTTACGAATTTTACTACAGAGTGTGACAAAATCTTTACGTCCTCCTGGTTCGACCTTAAAGTAAAATGATTTCTTAATGTCGAACTTACAAGATTTTTAGAAATTTGATGTAGAAAAGTAAGATGCTAGTAATTCAAAAATGAAATAAAACAGTTATCTTTAGTATATTTACATGGTTCGATAGAGCTTGTCGAGCTGTAACAAACTATATATTTCAAAAATACCTTGAATCATCTTTTAATGATAAAAAAAATCCAAAAAAACTATTTGGAAAACTTCAAAAATAATGAAAAAAATTTAATTTTATTGAAAAATCGACTGTTTCTTCTTTCATATGAAAAAAAAATTTTTGTAGTTTTTCAGGTCATTTGTTTTGGATTTTTTTATATCAAAAAAGATGATTCAACGTATTTTTGAAATAGATAGTTTTGTGCAGCTCGACAAACTCTATCGAACCATATAAAACTTAAATGATTTAAGCAATCGATATACAAAAACAAATCAAGATCAGGTAAATTAAAAGTGCTTTTGTGTCCGCGTGTGTCTTTCGATGAATACGCATCATTATATGAATGAAGTTATTAGTGCTTGCGCATGACAATTATTTATTTGTAGTCCATAAGAACATCAAATTGTTTAATTAATTCTTTATCACATTTAAATCTACTACAATCATGAAAAACAATTAATTTGATTAATGATTCATTTAATCGTGTAAATTGTATATATCAATTATATGGATATAGAATAAATGAAAATGTCCAAAAATGTACCATTTATTTTACATAGTATTTTTAAATATTTGATATCTTAGTTCTTTTATATAAAGAATAAAAAAATTATGTTTTAAACTTCTTTCTTAAATATGAAAATGTAGCATGTTAAATAATGTGTGCATGTCATTCTTTTTTCCAGTTTGATACCGTTTTGGATAAAAGACATGAATCATTGATTTTATGCCATTCGATAATATATTATCGTTTAATGGACAAGTTCAACAATAACAACATTCTATTATTAACAATAAGAAATTATGTTTATATGAAATTTTGAAAAGGTAGACAGACGAGTATCTTTAAAGACAATTTATTACTTAAAAAAACAAGAGAAGAGTTTATGTGTAACTCTATCTAAAAAATATTTTTTTGTATCTTATTTTAGGAGAATTCTCAAACACAAGTAACATCAACATCAACACCAAATATCATTACATCTTCTTCTTCTCCTCCTCTTCCTCCAACACAACAATTATTAGAATCTAAAATTAGTCGAAGGTAGGCAGGCATTGAGTATGCATCATTTATTATTTAATATATTGAATTTTGTTTGATGTGAATAATTAAAATAAGTAAAATACATGAAAGAAAATAATTAGTTTAGTCAGTTAATTATTTTTAAGAAAATAGATTCAATAAAATCGGATAGTACACGACTAAAAGAAGAAAATGTTGCATGAATTTGTGTTATTAGTAAACTTTCGAAATGATGAAAACAAAAGCAACAAAATCTACCTATTTCTTCAGTGGTTTCTTGTTTCTTTTTAACTATATTATATAAATTTAGTCACTTCGTTCTATGAATAATTGAGACATACTGGCAAAGTAGTAAGACAAAAACAAAAATGAATACTAAAGGAGATGAATGTTTTGCATAGAAGTCTCATCTTTATAATGGGTGATGTGAATATTTACGGTTTTTTTTCTTCAATCGTCTACTCATTTGAAATAAAAATTTAAACATAATTATAATACATTTTCAACTTCATAATATAATTTCTTACTTCTTTTCTTTCTTTTTTATCATTACTTCATTATCTCTATGCCTTAGATACAAATATATATATATATGTGTCTCTTTCTTATGTGTTTTATATTTTGCTTATTTCGAGTTTTTTTCCCTGCAAATCAAGAATACAACACACGCATACACTTTTTTTTATGAACAAATGTAAAGAAAATATTTTCTTTTGATTAAAAGACTTCACTATAAATGTAACGATAATAGAATATAGGACAGATTGATAATAACTATTTCTTATGGTAAGATTATATTATATTTCTGGTTAAGAGACACATTTTGACAGTACGACAGAAAAACGTATTTAATTTGATAATTCTTTTGGATCAATTGGTATACTGTATAAATATTTTCTGTTTTTCGTTTGTTCTCATTAAGATACTTTATTAGCTTCGTTTCTATATATTGCTCTAAGCATGCCTACTTTAAAGAAATTTATTCTTCTTTCAAAAAACTAAAAAAAAATTTTTGGCAAAAATTGGACGTACGATCTTTTAAGATCAAACGAAAGTCGTAAAAAAAATCCTCACCTATCAAATCGAACTATCATATTAAATCGCCCACGAACAAAAAATACTTTTTCTAGTAGTATTATTTATTATTTTATAAAAACCAATATTGCATATAACAATAAGACAATTTTAAATATCTGAACAACAAAAAAAAATCGAATAACATAATGATAAACATGAAAAAACAAAAACAGGAAAAAAATTAAATCAAATTCTATCAATATCAGAAATTTCAATTGACATAAATCATACACTAATTAAATATGACAGTAAAAAAACCATAAATCATAAGTTGGTCAAGAATTAAGAACAAACAAATATTTGAATGGCCAAAAATCATCAATTAGTTAAACATGATACAAGACCAAAAAGTATAACATTTTTTAAACCATAAATTGACAAGAATAATCAACAACCAAACTTGAATAGCCATAAATGAATCATGCATTGCAAATAACAAACATTCAAACCATTATATCAATGGTTCATTGCGTTGTTATTTACAGATTTTGCATTAGTTTCCAAAATTTTAATTATATCTTCTCGAAATTTAATAAATTCATTTTCCCGTTTAATATTATCTTGACGAACTTTATTGTGCTCTTCATGAATTTTAACATTTTCTTCGACCAAATTTTTAACATTATTTTCGAGTTTTAAATCTAGTTAACGAATATTTGTACTATCTTCAGATGATATATCATCACCAAGTATTTTACCCGTATCTTCTGGTAATTGATCATTTATGTCATTAGGTGTAGTTAATTCTTCTGTAGCACTAGTTGATGGAGAAGTACCTGTCATCACTATATCTTCCGCTTCAATTGTTTCATTTATGTTCTAAAACGAAATTTTGGTAAAAATAATAATAATTAGCACTAAGGGCTTCAATTGAACATTCTAAACCACCAATTTTTATAAATGAATCCCTGTTTCATAATTCTTCAGCTGTTTAGAGAATTTTACCTGCGGGTTTCTTAAACATAAAATTTTATTACTTTTTATTCATGAACTTAGCTAAAAAATTAAGTATGTTATGACAACCGTAATGAGAGCTATTAAAGAAAACTGTATGACTCTTTAAGTATCTTAATGACTTATCAATTTACTAAGTTCATGTACGTGTTGCCAACTATTTAAACATGAAGCAATGCCCCACAAATTAGTATGACTCTTCAAATTGTTCTGTGAATGACTCCTGTTGGTGTAGTTATACCAGATTTTCTTTAGAAATTGATATAAAAATAAAAACATAATTGGTGAATATAGTACTCATGTTCCTGTTTCACAGAATATTTCGTTTAAAATTTAGGCACTTCTATGTGCAGAATTAAACCAAAATAAGTTGGGTTTCAATGAACAATAAAACTGTTGTAACGGATCATGTGTTTTATTCTCGGCTATTTTCTCATTAATGGTTTATAAGATTACATTGGATGATGACTTTAGAAAAGGAATATTTCATCGTTTTACTATTGTCCTCGTAAGTAAAATTTAATATTTATGTAAACATATTATCAAAATTCGTTTCATTCGTATTTCCTAAGTTTAGAAAAAGCGTTGTTTTAACATGGTTAGTCACATTTACCATGAAATTTAATGGAAAGAAAAGGAAATTTACGATCTTTCTTACAAATCGATTTCAGTTTTAAATTATAAAGACATGGGAACAATTTTTCAGACATAATTTTATTTTTTTTCTATAACTGATTAAATGATTGCAGATGAATATGATTTTGAAAATTTTATTTTTTTTGTATATATAAATACTGTATATCTGTTTGTAATCGCCTTGTCCAGTTTCACTGCACAACTTATCGTTCATTTTTCCTCAAGTTGTTTCTCTCGTCGATCTGTATCCTCTAAGCTCTTTGTTTTACAGAAAAAGTTTACAACCTTATAGAAGGAAAATTTGGTGTTTCGTTGCTAATATATAATAACAAGAAGCTTTTGGTTATTTTTTAGACAATCAATAGAAGAATAAAGTTTTAAAGTAAGGAATTCTATTTCTTACAAAAATAATATCACGAATGAAGAATCTTAGAATAGTGATATGCTCATTTTATTTAGTTAGTGATCATGGAGATAAACAATTTGAACGAGTACCTTCATAAGGAACATTGACAAATATAAAGACCCTTATTTATTTTGAGATTAGAACAAAGAAAAACATTAGTGGTTTAGAATCAAGCGAATTAAAGTAGACTGATGTTATGTGTTTTAAAAACAAAATGATATTTCGAATGAAAAACGGTTGAAATGTGTATATAATATTTACCTCTACTTCATTTACTTCTTCTTCTTCTAATGAATTGTTGTAATATGTTGGTATACACATTGTTTTAGTTGTGTGAATAGACGAATGCTTTTATAACTGACCATTTATATATATATGTATATATATATATCTAGATATTGAGGAAAGAATGAGCGATGTCGACCGTCAAGAAAGTGTTGTCCTTTTCTGACGATTAGTTAACTGAATAGGAAGAAATTATTTTTATTCAGTCATTATTTGTTTCATTCTCTTGTTATAACGTTCTATCTAAATGAAGAAATGCAATAGAAATCAATCGACATAAAAATGCCAATGAAGTTTCTATATTCTGTTCTCAGTTTTCGTCGCTTTATTATTCATTTTTATAGTCTCTATAAAGAGCAATTATCATGAACACGAAAGTGCATTATTTAACGGAAGAAAAATTTGCAATTTTTACATTTTAGGAAATTTTCTCAAGGAGAGATAAAGGGGATCTTAGAATCCACTACGATCAATTTGGATCATCATAATTAAGGCATATGAATTAATGATGGGTTCACAATTAACTGCATGGAAAATTTGCCACTGTGAGTTTTTCTTTTAAAAAAATCTCTCTTTCAAGGATTTCGTTGTCGGGTAGCCTCATCAAAGGTTATCGAGTGACGGAAAAAATCCAATATTAATGCAGACTTTTAAGGTTGACTTTGGACGTTTTACCCCGTAGGAGACATTACATATATAGAATCCACATTTTCTTCTTTGATCTGTAAATATAGTGATTTTCTGTAGGTTATGATATGCTTGACTGCGGTTCACTGAAATATAGTAGACTGGTAGATTTTCGAAGATTTTGATAAATTCTGGTGAACTTTGGTATCAATTAAAAGATTCAGTCTAGGATCCACTTGGAGCCATCGAAGTTGAAGACCTAGGATTCACCTTTTTCTCTTGGGTTCTCTTTATAACATCAAAGATGTATAATAATTTAGCTGACTAGATTTAATTCTAGTTTTTTGGTAATCTTACTACTGTTTAAGATTAGTTCAAGCAGGATTTCCACCGATTAGCTTTTTGATCTCAAGCATTATTTAATCAATGTTAACATTAAGGTCGCCTTTTTTAAAGTAACATCATCATTTTTAGCTAACTCATCACTATTAATAGCTATCAGATTCGGATTTTAGCTATTCGTTAGAGAAGCGTGCGCGATGTCTATTCGTATAAGACTTATTAGATCCAAAGAACTTTTTCATGGTTGTTTTCAAAATAAAAGAAAAAAATTTTATTTATTTTCATAAATTCTCATAAGAACCTAAGTTCCAATTAAGTTAGAATGAAGTAGAGATACACAACTCCAACTTCACTCCAAGTTTCCAAAATTTCATACGAACTTAAGCACCACTCTGTTTCCACTCGATTTTTGAATTTTTAAAAATCCTATTGGAACTGTGATTATAAAAATTGGACTGTATTTTAACTTATCTGAAAAAGTGAACTCTTTCCCATTCACTCATGTAATCAGAATCTCATTTTCGATTAATTTTTCGTTTTCACTTAACAATTTATCATGTTGGGACGAGATGAGTTGAAGTTGATAAAATGCATTATCTTCAACTTCTCTTCTAATGTTCTTCAAATTCAATCAACTTCACTCCAACTCGATATAGTATTCATTAATTCCAAATTCACTGCAAGTTAACTCAATTCCATCTAGTATTCAAAAAAAAAAAAACAACTTCAACTCCCGTAGGGACAAGTGTCAACTCCGAAGTTAGACTTGATCATCTCTGGAGTGTAGTCTGCATGGACAGTCTTGCATTTCCTGTAAAGTTTTAAGACCTTTCTGTCATTTTCTCGAAAGAAAATAACTTTGAAAGGCGAAAAGTTTTTCAAGAGAACAGGACTTTTGGACTACACTCTGGTGTAATTTCAGTTAAGGTTGTTGCTATGAAAACCTATGAAACTAGGCAACGAAAAATCTTTTTCACTTTGAAAACAAACATGGAAAACTTCTTGGGATCGAAAGAATCTTATATGAATAACCGTTCTCCGTGTTGCGTTATCGAATGTCTAAAACTCTAATTCGATGGCTATTATGAACGGTGGAAAGTTACTCAGAAGTAGTGATGTGCATTTAAAGAAAATTCGACATTGATTTATTAACATTTCTAGCTATTTAAAGTTCTGCACTATTTATTTATATCCAGCATTAATTCGTCAATACCTATAACTACTTTAATAATGATCAGTTAACAAATTATTCTTAAGATATTCTAATTATTAGTTATTTTATCTCAAGCACTGTTCGATCATTATCATTATGAACGTTAGTGTATTGATTTTCGTAACAATTTGGAGAATATCAATTTATTTATTTATTTATTATAATTGTTTTTTTTTATCGAATGAAAAGTTGATAACGCATACATATATAAATATTTATTCTGTACTGTTCAAACATTTTCCTCACTTATTAACCAATATTTAAATGTATAGCTTTTTAACTAATACAAATACTAAACCTTTTTATTTATTAAGATAAATATCTTCTCAAATAAGTGGCAAAAGATTTAATATAATGGAATCAATAGTAATTTAATATAAAGTATTATTAAAAAGCTGTCAATATTATCTAATCAATATTTATCGTTTTTTAAAGAGAATTTCTTATTAGAACTTTGTTTTTACGAGCAGATTCTGAGAAACTTCACCAGTTAAATAGCTGTTTCTTATTCATTTTCAAAAAATTATGAAAGTATTCAAATACCTACTATGTCGTTTATAAAAATGCTGAATGTTTAAATGGCTGCCAACACTTAAATCAACTCAATAAATAAATAAGCTACAGAAAGAATAAAATAGTTATACAGTTTTTATTGATAGTTATGATCATGATTATATCACAACGCGCTTAATTTTGAATAGGTACTCTCACGAATAATAGGAAACAGAACTCAAACAGTAATAAAACTATGTTTAAAAAAACGGAAAATAAAATTCTTTAAACAGCTGTGAAATTATGAAATAGATAAATTAGTTTATAAAAAGTATTTCTTTTAGACACCATGGCAAATGATAACTTTGATTAATTATATTTTCAGATGAACTCACCTTATTTGTTGTTGAAGGTGTAAAAAATCTAAAATAAGCCAAAAATAATATTCAGTGAAAGTCGAAAATTTAAGATTTTTTGTTTGGTAAAAAAGTCTGAGGCTTAATATAACTATTACTAGGGCATTGTCATATGTAAATTGTAAGCAGAAGACGAGTTGCTCAATTATTTTCAAATGAATTAGCGAAAATATTTTTCAATCAATCGTTGAAAATGTCTCGTAAATATATTTTTCATTTCCTATTAAAATCAACATCTTTCTTTCTCTTTTTTACATTCTGATTTGTATTGACTTACATATTTTCTTTTTCTTCTTCTTGTTTCATCTGCAGAAATTTCGCACATTTTGTGGGTGTCGTCATGCGTCTAGGTCTATTGTTCAAATACTTGTTTGGTCGTTTTCAATTTTCCATCTGAAACGTTAATTATCCAGGTGATTGAATCCGGATGCCGTTTCCGGGCCGTATTTGTGCCGTAAACAGCCGTATTCGTCTCATAAACGACAGTTAATGCACCGTTGTTTTCGCCATATACGGCAGGACAAAGTATGTTTTGTCCTACCATATATTCGATCACCATAAATGACTGTATAAAGTTCAAAACGGCATCGTTTACGGTCTTGTTCCCACAAGCGTCTCCTAAGTGGAAGGGGAACGTAATCATACATTGTTGTCTCTTTACCTAATCTTGAATCTAACAATACTTACCGTTCATTTATTCGATTGGATGAGCCTAGAAAAAAGAAAAAAATTATTTTACTTAAAATAATATTCACTGTTCATTTAATCGATTAAATAAACCTAAAATAAAATAAAAAAAAGATTATTTTACTTAAAATAATACTTACAGTTCATTTATTCGATTAGATAAATCTAAGATAAAACAATAAAAATATTTTATAAAAAAATTATACTTGCTATTAGGCATGTAACAATATAAATACGGTATTGATATTGGTATGGGTATTGGTATTGTTACATCCCTATTGCTATTCCATAGTATCTAGTATAATCTGAATATAGATTTAACATATCTTTCCGATACGGTGCAAATACTACGATTGAACAAAATCAAATATTTATTCTTGATGGAGAAACTGGATCAGATTAATTGATTTCGAATAAATAAATCATAAATTAGGTTTTCTTTTAAGGTAAAACAACACAAACAGCACAATTTATTCTTGATGATTATATTTTGAAAAATAAAGCAAGTCAATGTCGAATTATTTGTTCTCAGCCACGTCGAATTAGTCGTCAGTTATAAAATTTAAAGAGATACGAAAAAGTCAATTGTTATGCTTATTATTATATTAACACAACGATTGAAAATTGCACATAAATGAATGTCGACATCGAGATAAATATATATAAATATATCACTGATCCAACTAACTATTATGGATTTCATAAAGAAAAAAAGATACGAAAAATAAAATAGAAAAGGAGAAAAATATTGAGGACCTAACATCTTGATTGCAAAAATGATTAACCTCGAACATATCTCCAAAGATAAAAGAATATTTTTGGTGTTTGTGCATCGAGAAAAATTGCCTGTTTCATATATAACTTTCAAAAATAAAAAGAATCTTTTTTATCGATAATGATAAATATCACCAGATATATTTTTATTCAAACATAAAAAAGTATAATTAGATAACGTTAAAGTAAAAATTATCATTATCATCATGTTTTTCTTATTGTGCTTGAAGATTATCTTGTGTTTTTTCATCAATCATCATTAGTATCTTGTACACGACCGTCATCATAATGCATCTTAAAAGTATTTTGAGCTTTTGGTAAAGCCGTATTTACTACACCATAATTTGTTAACATAATGGCTCGATAATAAATTAATGCAACACCATTATAATCAATAATTACCAATTGCAAACGATCACTATCCATAGGACGTACATCTAATGTCCGTTCCAGAAGTAAATGGAGAAAACTGTTTGACGAATATCTCCCAAACGAAAGCTGATAGAGAGCTGATTCTTTCACCATTAGAAAGAGTGACTTTGGGGGAGTAGATGTATAGTATAGTCAATA
>JAJEKB010019251.1:0-17037 GCA_022393335.1 Macrotrachela quadricornifera
ATCGTTTCCGATAATAAAAAGAATAGGCCAAAAATTTCGAGAGTATGACCTATGGTAACAATGCTCGATCCTCTCATGGACCCTCTCTTAAATGCATCTGTATGTGTTTCTATTTATAAATGCGCGCGAATGGTCAATGTTTTTCAAACGCGTACATCAAGCACTATGATATTTGCGTGTATCTGCCTTTCCATCATGCCTCAATATGAAAACACATCAGGCCGTCGAAATTCGCAACCTAAACGCACCTAGATGCGTTTAGGAATTACATGACTACCCGAGTCAAACAACTCGTAAATAATAAATCATATCACATATATCTGGTCTCAAGATCTGAATAAGATATGTTTAAAGACCCTCGAATGTCAATATCATAGAAAAAATATCTATTTTCATTATCTTTTTCCAAGATCTGGAGTAAAATCAAAGGTGACATCACTAATTTTTTCACATATTTAAAGATTCTTTAATTACAATTAACTACTCTGCAAAATTTAACTATATTTATTTTTAGATTTCTAAATATGTGAAAGATTTTACAAGAGTGAGGACATATATGAGCCAATGAGATTAAATATATATGAATAATAGAGACAGAAAAAAAACAGATAAGCAAAAACTGTAAAATACAAACAAACTTTCTTCGATTGATCGGTATATCTATACAAAAGATTTTGTATTATTTCTAAAAAAAAATATTTAATGGAGGCAAATTAAGGATTGAATACATATGGTCATACAGAATTCAAATTTTAGAAAAACACAAGATTTTAGAGAAATGATAAACCAAAAATGATTTTAAATTTTAATATTAATAAAACAGTTTGTCTAATAATTTTTCTTTGAAATGGCTAGTATAACGGTAGTGCAGGAATCTTAAATATTAAAATTGTTTTTTTTTCTAGGTTTTTATAAATAAACATTTAACTTACTAGACGAAGATTTCTCTTATTCATGAACATCAGCACAATTTGTCAATTTGTATCTGATGTCGATAAAACAATGCAAAATCAAATGACTATATATAATAAGGATCAACAATTGTGCATATTCTGTCAATTGTTAATAACTTCGAACATGAATAATACGTTGAAATGTAAGATTTATCAATACAGAAATGAATCGCCATATAAATGGGATTAGACTAACGAGGAAATACTATGAATTGATAAATTGGATTTTAAATTTTAGTGTTGCTAATTTGTAGAACTTGTTGAATTAGTGATTAATATCATAATCATTCGGCCTAACAGCTCGTTTTAAGAGTAAATCTATATATGCAATGTTCAATGTCTATGTATTTGTGTAAGATCAAAGATCAACAAGAGTGGACTAACCTTTAAGTTTTGACTTTTGTATATACACAAAGACACTCACCATATAAATCGATATTGCGCGACGAGTATCTTTGCATCTGCACTAAAGACAAAACTAAAAAGTGAGCTACTATTTCACTCCTGTTGACTTTTAATTTTTAACTCTACACAGATATATAGATTCACTTTTAAAACGAGCTATTGATTTGAATGATTGTTATATTAGTTAATAACTCAATAAGCTCTACAAATTGGAAACACTAAAATTTAGAAAGTGATTTATCAGTTCATTGTATTTCCACGTCAGTTCAATGTTCTCTGATCTCTCTTTCGCAGTCTCCTCACTTTCAAAATGTCTTGTGATCAGGCTTTGATAAAACCATAGTTTTAATTATCTTATTTCAATTCACTGTGTACCGTTTGTTAGATTACTTAGCCAGTGAATCTGGAGGGTGTGGATGGAGATGTGGTGTTTGTCTTCTCGCAGCAGCGTCATATCCTGTTATTTGGATAGCTACAAATATATCTTCCGGAAGATGTTGGTTTTTTAGTGAGATACGATACCTCGTGTGAGGAGTGTCCATCTCTAAAGGAGATGCTACATTTTCAAGGACTCTTCACCACATATCTCATGTGTGGGTGTGCATTTCGTCAATATCCTTGATATGTAACATCCCTCTCTCGACGGTAAACGTTTGAATGTGGATGTGGGTGAGCTGCTTCTCCCGCTTCTACACTCCAATAGGTTCATGGACTGGGAACTGTGACAGGCAGTAAGTGTCTGCAGGTGCACCATTCAGAAATTTGCCACCCACAGCAATTGAGATGCCTAACGCAATACATTCATGAGATCATCAGTGAGCAAGTTATAATGTATGTGTTTTCTCCTGGCACTCTCCGTAGGTGACATGCGTTTTACCGTGCATAGCTGAATTTAATTTTCACGTATGATATGTATGCTGACATCTTTAGATAAAAACATGCGTTTGAACTGACACTTTCAAAATATTTTAAGGATTATGAGATCTATTATAGCATGAAATTTCTGACGAAAATCACTTATTGCAATTTTCTTTTTAATGTTCTGCTAGAGGCTGAAAACTCAGAAAGATAAGTATAACTTGAAAAGAATGATATAATGGCACAAATCCTTTTTGAATTGTTATCTACACTATGAATGAATCCTACTTATAAGCAAAGTAAAAGGATCAGGCGACAATAACTTCTATAAAACGGAATCTATTTGATATCTTTGCAAATACGTTCTAATTAAATGGTCAATGTCTAAAAATATTCCTATGTGATGCAAGTTTCACATTCATCTATGCAGATGATTATTCATTTCCTTATATTTATTGTGCTTTTAAAAAAAAAATTCGCAACGCCTTAAAATGTGCAATCTATATTCGTGCGGACCTGGTTTTTCTTGGTGCTTGTCTCATCGAGATCAGTAATACTCATGCAGCTTCATACAGCTGTTAGTGCACTCAGCGTGATACGTGAATAAGGCACGAAAGAATAACTAAGTCTTCGTTACTCTGAAGAGCAAGAAAAGTATGGTACCTCACTCATATTTCGAAATATTGAAATGCCAATCTTTTCTCCTCCGGATGAGTTTTGTTTGATTTTTATCGATACAAGTCACATAAACCATATAAAAATTTTGATGAAAAACTAGAATAAACGCGATTACAATAATGCTATTTAATTTTGATTAACATCCGTTTGTTGATATTTAATGATAGATTTCAATATATTTTAGCCATTATTGATTGACTAATATTATAATTGTTTCTGTTTTGCGTACGTGGAAAACTTTCCATATAAAAAAAGAAATAAAGCTTGAGCTTGATGGACCAGCATAAATTTAGGCTTGCTCAGTTCTAAAAATCTTTCTGTTTCGAGTAACTCGCTTCAAGGCCGGCTGCACACCACATTTCGCAGTTTAGTGAAACTTGAATGCTATATAGTTGAAAAAAAATTGTTTCGACATCTTGGAAAATTTGATACGTATGTTTCTATATTTTTCAAGACTTCATAAAGCATTAACAGATTTAAACAATTTTTGATAATGTTTATAAATATTCCTGTGAATTTTCTCATTCATATATAATACTCAATTAGAGAATACTGTTGTATGAAATCTATTCATTTGTAATAAGAAAGAAGAAAATGAAGCATTAAAAAGGTGATGAACATGTGATTTTATAATAAGATGAAAGATTACCTGATACGGATGATACGTATCTATGATTGCATTAAGTTTTGTGCAAACATTACGGCATGATAAAAAAGTTGTTTCAATTGGAAGATTATCAAGAATTCGATAAACCAATTCCACTGGTAATGTTTGAAGCGATGGAACCATCTTCTGAGAGTTTGATGCGATTGCTTGTGACATGAATAATATTTCACTTTAACGTATGTATTTTGTGATAGTTTGCTATCTTATAAGTATACTTGTACATGTGTGTTATGTGTCATCGAATATCTTGTCAGAATTCGACTCCTTATTTGTATATGTAACTACCAAAATGTGATGATAAGAATGCACTAAGAAATTTTGATAGAAGTCGTTATATACTGTCTTACAGAGAGATAAACCAAAATTTTCGTAGACAATGAAAACTTAAAAAATAAATATGATGAATAGTTGCATTTAATGTATTCGTATTGATATTCTTATTGCCATAATATAATATATTCTCATCGAATTATAGTTATTTTCTTCACTAAAAAAGTATTGTTTCTCTTTAAATGCAACGATTAACTTTCGTGACGCACTAAATTTTTCGTTTTCCTTTTTAATAACATAAATAAAATGTTACAATACTATTTTAACCAAACATGGAAAAATAGTTGCATAATTGGCCAGTCTATGAGATATTGCTAGAGGATGTAACCAATCAAAAAAACTATTAAGGCATCCGAAGCTATTCAAATGCTTCCGAACGTTTTTTTTTATCATTTTTAGCGTTTAAACTATTTTGTTTTTAAACAATCATCGTGAGCATAGTCGCCTGCAACGGCAAAAAATATTTAAGAAATATCATAAGTTCTATTTGATGACGATTTGTTTTTTGAAAATAATAGATACAGAAGCAGAATTCTTATTAACTGATAGAAAAAATGTTTTCTTCAATATATGACACTAGTGTTAGACTGGAATTAGGTTTTCAATACTTAAAATTTAGAAGCAAAAAAATTTTTGTTATTTGTACTTCTTAAAAGATATAGCTTTGGTTAACATAGTCGCTTTGTTAACACTTTCAGTGTTAGAAGTATGACGAAACTATTTGTTTAAAATTTCATACATAAACAGATTTTTACCTGAATAGGCTGGAAGTTAGATGTGACAGAAACCATTATTAGATGGACGCTGTCAACACCCTGGTGTGTTTCATCACAGTTCCTTTTTCTTCTCTGTTCTCTTTCTCTTTTCCTTCTCTATTTTCTTTCAGCCTGTCGTTATATATACGTACGTATGCTCGCATGTTATTTTATCACTCAATAAACTTTGGTTTTTAATACTCATTTTTATTGTCTCATTAAAAATTGACAAAAATAAAAAAATTCTTAGAAATACAGAATATAAAAACATGACATATTATTGAAAACAATACATTGTGCTACATAAAGGATGGCCGCGAGATCTTGTCGCGATTTGAATAATACGCTTATTTTTAACAAAACACATGATTAAAAATTTGTCTTTTTCATGAAAAGATATAGTAAAAGATATTCTACCAAATGGCTTTTTGATTAATCCCGCTAGCTCATATAGAAAGAAAGCTATAAGCCTAGAAAAATACCTCACAAAAAATAAAAATTAGTCGTGAGTTTTTTAGAACAGAGAAAATAGTGGACTAGTAAAGCATGAACATTTGTAAAGTCATTATGTAATTCATTTTAGAAGTGTGATGGTCTTCACCTTCAGTTAGTTCATACTACCACTGTATTTGTCAGGTCTGACTAGATCTTGATGCAATTTCTTTACCAGTGAAAGAGGCATACACCAAGCTTATATCCATAAAGACATGTCTAGAAAGACCCTTTGTTAAATATCACTATTGACCTCAACAAAAAAAAAAATTTACTTTGCCGAAAAAAATTGAATATCTCTTCTATGGCTCAAGCTAACGAGCTGATTCTTTTACCAATGAGAGAAGCATGTCTTTATGTATATAAACTTGGTACATGCCTCTATCACTGGTAAAAAATCCAGCAAGTTTGCTCGAGCCACAATGAAGATATTCAATTTGATTTTTGTATAGTGACTTTTCGGACACCCTGCGCATCTTGATTATTTAGTTTTTTGAAAATAATCACAAGAATTTCATCAGGCAAATGATTAAATCCAATACATGAATATCCATGTTTATTTTTCACCTATATAAACAATAGTACAACTTTGCTCTAGTCAAAAATGATAATGAATTGAATGAATAAATAAGTATTGTTTTTATTTTTTTTTCTCATTTGTCAAACATATATAATAATAAATGACACTCTTTTATTTTATAATACATATGAACCCCTATAGAAATCAGTTTATATTTAATTGAAATGAAAATTAACTAACAAGTTCTCTAATCATATGAAAAAAATGAACCTTGAAGTTACAGGATAGGTTCTAAAACATAACTTATTTGAAATTTTACATTCACATATAAGAGTGTTTATTTCGTCATTTATATTTTCATATTTTAGCACATTACTATCGAAAACTAAATTGATTATTTATTTTTGTTAGAAAACTTTTGAGAAAGATTCTACAGCCTGATAAATTATCTTGAAGAGGTATCATTTAGCTTCAAAAAAAAAAAGTTTTTTGAATTTGTCAATTATTTTAAAATTAAATACATGAATTATTAAAAATAAGCATTGACATTATTATAAAGATTGATAAACGTGTAAATGATATGAAAGTTTTTATTTACATAAGTGAAGGACAAAAGATTTTTTCATAGATTTATTTGTTGAAGACAGTCACATATTGTTTAATACATAGAATAATTCTTCAATATTTTTATATACAAATTAAGATGATCTGGTTCTGTTGTACGTTATCAATAAATGCCACATATTAGTTTTGAAGAAAACAGATATTTTAGAAACGAATTTTTCTCTACGTTGTATCCGTTACAAAGCAATTTGAACATTGATTATATAAGATGAAACTTAAAATGTTGTCTTTATCAATAAGAAAAACTAATTTCATAATATTAAATTCATATTTAGTTTGCAATCTGCTCGAGCCATTCGAAGTTTTTCTTAGTCTTCACAAGAGAATTTGAACAAGGTCAATAACAAGATGATTAACTTCTATCACTTCACATAGATAGGTGATCATTATTTTATTTTCACATATCTAAAACTTTCAGAAGAACTTATGTATTGACTATACATATATGATGAATTATATAAATAAATAAAACACTTTCATACATTCTTGAAATTGAAAGATCATCCACCTATTAGAATAGATCTTAAGACATATTTAAATGCATCCTCGTTACTTTCATCAAATGACAAAATACTTGAATACAATAAGAAGAAATATTTACTGAAAAATTAGGAAGCAACAAAACAAGATCAAAGTTCAATATGTAAACAATTTTTAGCTAAGATACAAAAATGTTAAGTATTCTATGTTATATATCTTAGTTTTTTTCTAATAAAAAACAATCAGAAGTAAGTTCTAATACGATAAAATGATGTCTCATTTTCTAACATAATTAAAGAGAGAACTAGTTTATAACAGTATCTAATAAACTATATATACAAGACTAACAAGGTATAACAAGACAGATTTGATTATTTAATATGTTTGGACACGATAATATATACACTATGATCGCTTGAAATTAGAATAACATGGCTATAAATAAAGCTTATTTACGTCTATTACAACGCAAGAGATTTTTTATTATTGTAACGAAAGTAAATCTATGATGTTATATATATTTATTTTTCAAAATACTCTTAAAAAATCATTTTGATTAACTAAACTTTCTATTATTTCTCTAAATTTGTATATAATCATCATATATTACATATTTGACATTAATATAAAATGACATTCATTAACATCAACAAGTTTTTCTTTTATCGATAATCAGTCTGTTTATTTAGTCTATTCACACACATAGACATTCCTAGTGATCAATTATCAATCATGTTATTTATACAGTAGTTGATACGATGGAGATTACTCTTTGAGGAGTAGTTAAAGTATTCTATACAATGTTGCATACATGCTTATTTGTTTGATTTGTTTGTTTGTTCATCATTCTGCATAACTTTCTCTTTGCAAGAACGATCGAAAGAAAATAAGTGAACTAACATTGTTTGTCGAGTCAATTAAAAATTTATCTACAAAGAAATTGTTGTTATATTCATATAATGAAAAAGGTAAATGTTGATATATACATTTATTATGATTTATAAATACTTATCCTTTGCATTTTATTAAGAAAGAAAAGTAATATTAACATTAAAAAAAAAAACGTTGTGAGCGAAAAAAAAATATAACGAAAGAAATTATTATTTTTAAGCCTAAAACAAAATAGAAGACAAGAGACAAGTAAACAAATCTCAGTCGCTTGAAAAAAACAAAACATTGTGAGTATGTTTACATGTGAATGTACAGTTGATTTTTCTTTTTTTACTTGGCAACTAAATTTTTTCAATATTGTACACAGCGAAAAAGAAAAACGACAATTTTATAATATTGGTATGATTTGCAATAGTAGGTAAAAAAAACAAAAAAGGTCGTCATATAAATTCAGGTAATTTTTTTCAATATGTAATACTAACCAAATAATTTGTATGTTATTTTTTCGTTATTCTTTGATTTAAATTAAGTATTAGAACTAATAGTAATTTTCGAGAAGAGATACTTGATTTCTTCCAATCTTTTTTCTTTTGTACAACTCATTCGATGTTCGTTCATTATAATAAGAGCTCAATTTATCAAAAAAAAAATGATGTAACAAAGTGCTCAACTATAAGCATCATACAAACGAACGAACAGATGAAAAAAAAAAAGAAAGAAAGTGAAAATCAAGACTTTACAAACGGTGACTACTCGCATATGTTGTTTCATCATCATCATCCTGTCTCTCTCTCTCTCTGCTGTTGCTACTTCTATACTTGTTTGATGGCGATGAATTTTAACATGTGAGAAGTCAATCCAACTTACAGTCACCATCATTCGCTGTTACCATTTCTTTTTTTTTTTTACTTTATTCTCTCTCGCTCTTTCAATGATTTTAAACATACACACATATATATATATATATATATACAAACATACATGTCACGTAGTCACGTAAAAGTCTTCCACTAATAATAATAAAATATGACACAATTTTAATTACCTTCTATTTGTCATTATCATTTTTAAAATCAATGATTATCATATTTATTAGTATTAATAATATTTTTAAACAATTAAAACAAAATCAGGTACGATTAATTGTGTCTCTTGAGTGAAAGTAATGAATGCATCAAATGATAATAATTAATGGTGAATTATCATAGATTTTTTTTAATGAGAAAGATGGATTTCATATAAAAGTTAGTATCCAACTGATGTCTAGGCGGCAGAAGAACTCGTTAAGTTTTGAGAATTTTTCTTCAGTTGTATTACATATCTATTTTCGACATACTAATGAATATTATGAATTTTTACATAAAATCTATTATAAATAGAAAAAAAAAAGAGAAATGCCGACAAGAAACCGTTGTTGTTTGCACATGTCTATGCATTTATTTTCTTTTGTTCGTGCATATGTTAAATTTAATAATTTATTTTTTCTTTATATTAAAATCAAATAAATTCTTTTTTTCAGGCATTATTCAATTAATTTATACCTATTTCAAATAAATAAATATGGTTCAAGATATAAATAATACTACAACACCGGATAAAGGATCAACAATTAATCCTGGTGATATATCAGCTGATGAAAAACGTAAAAAAGTTGGAAATTATGTTATTTTAAAAACAATTGGTGAAGGTAGTTTTGCAAAAGTACGATTGGGTATACATTTAATTACTGAATTAAAAGTAAGTATAAATTTAGATAAGTTTTTTTTTTGTTCAAAAAGAGATTAATATATATTTTGATTTAGGTTGCAGTTAAAGTAATTAATAAACGTGAAGTATTTAAAAGAAATTATTTACGAGCTAATTTACGTCGTGAAGCATCTATGATGCAACGTATGTCACATCAAAATATAGTTCAATTACATGAAGTAATGGAAACAGAAAATTCTTATTATATTGTTATGGATTTAGTTCAAGGAAATGAATTTGTTAAATATTTAACAAAAAAGTAAAAAATAAATAATTCTATTCTGTGTTTGTATATATATATATTTTATTATAGGAAACAATTAGATGAAAATGAAACAAAAAAATATATTCGACAAATTGTTTCTGCTGTTGATCATATGCATCGTGCAAATGTTATACATCGTGATATAAAACTTCAAAATTTTATGCTTGATCAAAATAATGATATTATTATTATTGGTATAAAATAAGATTTTATTTTAATATAAATCATTTTTTATTTAATAGATTTTGGTTTAAGTAATTGTCTTGATGAAAAAGGTTTTTTAACTACACAATGTGGTTCACCAGCGTAAATATTTCTTTTTTTTTTATATCGATACTTATTTTATATATATGTACATATAGTTATGCTGCTCCAGAAATTTTTGCACATCAAGAATATGGTCCAGCAGTTGATGTTTGGAGTATTGGTGTTAATATGTATGCTATGTTACTTGGTAAACTTCCATTTAAAGTTGAACATCGTAGTAGAAATCTTGCGAAATTACATGCATGTATTCTTAAAGGATGTGAAATACCAAATACACTTTCAAGAGGTAAATTTTTATTTTTTCTTTTGTTAAATTTTGTTTTTGATTTGATTATATAGAATGTCAAGATTTATTATCACGATTATTAGAACCGTCACCAACAAAACGAATATCAATGCAAGAAATTCTTCGTCATCCATTTTTAATACATCAATTAGGACCTATTGATCTTACACCATATAAACCATATTCTGATATAAGAGATATAAATAAAAATATTCTCAGATATCTTGCATTTAAGTAAGTCAATTTTAACTGAAAACAAATTTTTATAAATATATATATGATTAGACATGGTTATTCAGAACATGAAATTGAAGAAGCTGTTTTACATAGAAAACCTATTGCAGCTCGAGCACTTTATACATTAATTGAACGACGTCTTCGAGAAGGTCTTGGTTGGCCAGATCGATCTTATAATAATTCAGTAGTAGGTGTATCATCAACAACAACAACCGGTGGTGCTATGGGTGATGGTTCATCTGATGTTATTATTCTTGATAAACTTGATCGTCATGAACCATTATTACCTGGTCGTCGTTTATCAACTCAACAATCATCTGCATTAGTTAATCATAGACTTTCTCGAGAAAAATCAACTTATGCATTTGATGAACAACTTTTATTACAAACAAATACCGGTGGTAATAGTATTACTGGTGGTTTAACTCAAGAAGCCTTAAATGAATTAGTACCACCATCACGATTAGCTTCAAGAAAATTATTTCATGATATCGTTTTACGAAGAACATCAGCTGTTGGTAGTCATGCTGATCCAACAGATGATCATATTGGTACAAGACGAACACTAAATTCAAATAATCTTGCACCTATAAAACCTTCTTTAAATACTCAACGAGGAAATATTTTAATACTTCAACAACAACAAAAATATAAACCACGTAGTTTACCTAATTCAACACTTGATCATGCTAATCAAAATGGTTTTCATTTACCACATGATCCATATGGTTCTCGTGCATCCAAAAATCCTAGTCGAATATCACATGTTGAACATTCAAAAAAATCTCAACAATATTCACCAATGCGATATAATCCTGGTAAATTAAATATTTTTTGCTTTTTATAATACATTATATTCTCCCAATACAGTACTATCTACTTCCTCATGTTTTTTTTCGTCTAAGTCTAGATGAAACTCCTGAAGATCATAATAATCAGGTATTATTCCTATTGATTTTTTTTTGTTGCTGTGTTTTATTGATCTATCCCCACATCATACCTGCCTTTTCTATCATAAATATGACCTTCGTTCTCTATGTTTGTGTTTATGTTGTTTCTTTTCTTCCGTCAAGTTGAAATACTCAAGTAAAGGACACAATTGTACAGAGCAAAAAAAAGAAAAGCCTTTTAAGGCTTTTTTAGAATGTTAGTAACAGAAAAAAAATCTTTTACATGTTTTTTTTCTTGTTTTTAGCTCCATCAGTAACAGTCAAAGCTATTGGATTATTTCTGAAAAATTCTGCTCTACATTCACGTGTTAGCTCAAGCAGTAGTAAATCATCAAAAAGTACTGGTGGAGGAACCCTCGATGTTCAACCACAATCACCACCATTAAAATTTTATCCAAATAATAAACAAACATTAATTAATTATCATTCACAAGCAAATTTAACATCAACAGGTACAACAAGACAAACATTAGTTAAAACAAATAGTTCATCTCATCATATAGCATCAAATAAAGTTCAACATAAAACAACAGCAAGTGGACAAAAATTAATGCCTACTTAAGCTGTAAAAATTTTCTTTTCTCTCTTTTTTTCTTTTTTCTGTTTATTTTCTCTTTTGACATTTCATACGGTGCTTTCCATCTTGTCTTTTTCTCGATTGTTAACGATTGATTGTTTTTTTTTTTTTATAAATGAAAATATGAATTATCTTTGTCTGTAAATAGGACAGTGTGCAAATTTATTAATTTTTTTCTTTGGCTTTTTTTAAAAATATATATATCAAAGTTTATATTTATAAAAGTTTGTACTCACTCTTACCTGAACTTATGCACAACAATACACTGGAAGCATTTGCTACTTTCATCAAAAAAAAAATCATATGATTTTGTCTAAATCTCATATCGTGTATACTGTTTATTAACCAACAGAATAAATAAATAAAGAGATAAACTCTTATGACCAATAACAAAGTTTAAATAAGTCACAAAAAAAAAAAAAATAATAATAATAATAAAATTCACACACATAGAAAAAAATAAACTCAATACAGATATATAAGAATAAAAAGTTTATTTTTTTCCTAAATTTTCTATCACTTCATTTAATAAATCATCTAAACAAAGACGAACATCACCTTCCATAAAATCAATTATTATCGGACATGAACATCCTGCCATAGGTTCAACAAGTGATGATTCAAGAAAACGACGTGGATCTAAACATGCTTCTTGTAAATTACGAATATCATGAGTTACTTCCCTAAAAAAAATTATTTATATAAATAAATTAATTAATAAGAAAGTTTTCTTTTTTTTTACCATCGACTTTCGCATGAAAGACATTCAAATCCTAATTTATATTTCCATTGTTTCGAACGTCGAGCATGATTTTCAATTATACTATGATGTAAATCTTTCATTTGTCCTTCCAATAAACTTAAACAATCACGAATTGGACTAAGAGAGCTAAAATACGAAAAACAACTTGTAATTTTCATATATCTTCGTACAATAGCACGCTGTAAAAAAGATATAAATTTAAGATTTATTTTCTTATTTTTAGAAATTATTGTGTAAACTAAGATAACATACTTTGTAATTCGTTCATCATTATCAGTTTCATCAATTAATTTTTTTAATTCATTAATATTAACTATTGGATTCTATTTACAAAAAAAAAAAAGAGAAATGAATTATTTTGTTTATATTTATTCTTGATTTTACCTCTTTAAATAATTGTGGATTATCAATTAATGATTTAATAATTTTTGAAAATTTTTCAATTTTATTTTCCAATTCACGTCGTTTTTCTTGATTACGTAAATCCATTTCTTCAAAACGTTTAACATTATTCAATGTAAACTGTAATAGACAAAGAAATCAATATTTATCAGATGATTGGTTTTTTTTAAATATAATATATTTTCTTTTTCTGTTTACTAATAGCAATCAAGATAAAACAAAAAATAATAAATAGATACATTTGTATCACACATGAGCACCGATGAAATAAACTAACGAGAATATTTTGTTTACTTATGATAATAAAATAAAACTCGGGAAAAAAAAGAAGAAGAAGAAAAAGAAAATTATACATTAAGAAAGGAATGTTTTTATCTATTAATCAGTCGAAAAAAAAAACAAACAAAATAAGCAGCGTGCGTGTATAACAACATTCATAAGCGTTCCGTATATTTAGCATGTGAATCGTTTTTTTCTGGTATTAGTAGAATGAAGAAGAAGCATGGTTATTGTAACTGTCGACGACGCCTACCTGATTGGTTTTAATTGCTTCTTGTAATTCAATTTTATGTGTTTGTTTTGCATAATCTAATTTTTCTTTTAATGCATTTAATTCACGTTCTTTTAATTGAAGTAATTCACGAAGATTCTAAAAGAAAAATAATAGAATTAGTTTTAAAAAAAAGATAATTATTAAGATATTTACATCAATTATATTATGATCATTATTTAATTGTTTAAGTTTTTTATCAAGTAATTCACGTTCAAGTTGTTGAATTTTATTTTGATTATCTTGACGTTCGGATTTAAGATAACCAACTTCCATACGATTTTGAATTTCATTTGCACGTAATCTTAAAACAAAATCAGAAAAAAATTTTCGATAAAATTCTTTGATCTAAGAAAATAAACGAATCTATTCTTTTATCACTTAACAGGCTCATATTTTAACCAAGGATAGAGGTATATTTATACTTCAAATCCCTATGGACAGGGTTTAGAAGAACCTTTGATAAGTCTCACTGTTGAATTTAATGAAAAAAATTTTTCACATGTAGGAAAAAAATCAATGTGGTTAACAAAGCTTCTCACTAAGCTTGCCCGTTTGATCGAAGCGTAATGGAGATATTCAAGTTTTTCTTTGGCTAAGGGCTTACTGGACATCCTATATACTAGCTTTTTTCTTAATTAAATATGTGAAGTAAGAAAAGATGAACCATTTATTAGGCCTTCATTTGTTATTTATAATGACTTTTACCTGTCTGTTTCATCTTTCAATGCTGACATTTCTTGAATTTTATTACTCATTTCATTTTGAATATGTTTAAATTGTATTGTATATTTTTCAAGTTGATTTTTTAATCGTTCATTTTGCGTACGAATATTTTTCATCTAATTAATAAACATAAGAAAAAATATATATATAGATATTTTATTTTTATACTTGTCGTTCATAATCATTTAATTGTTGTTGTAGATCTTGTTCTGAATTATTACTTAATATTGATGGTTGATCATTATTATTATTATTATCACTTGATGTTCGTTGTGCAACTTCGTATGTTAACCATTTTAATGTTAAATAACAAATATCATTATCGCAATTAATAAAATTTTCATTATCAGGATTTTTTTGTGTTGATGAATAATTAATTAATGAAAGATTTTGATTTTCTTGTTTAAGTCTTTCATTTTCATGCATATAATCAAGTATCATACGTTCAAATTTAAGAACAATATCTTTAAGTTTCTTATTTTCAATTTGTATTTGTTTGACAAAACGTTTTAATTGTTCACTTTCTTTTGACCAAGCTAACATTTCTTGTTCAAATATATGACGTGAAATACTTTGATCAGATGGTCTTTAATAAAAATGAAAAATGAGAAATGAAAAAAAAAAAAATAAATGTAAATTACAAATCAATGTCAGAGTCTGTTTGTATTTCAGCATTTATTTTTGATGGTTGAGATGTTAATTGTCTATTTTCTTCTATTAAGGTTATACGTTCACGAAGAAGTTCATCGATTTGAGATTGATATTTATTTATTTGTGATTCAAGACTAATAAAATAAACAATTAGTTTCAAAAAGAATAATATATTCGAAAGCGTTTTAGTGAAAAAAAGAAAGTCATTCTAACACTTATTTTTGTGTTAATTGATGAATGTTGTACTATTTTACGGAAATAGTTTGTTTACTGTTGGCGGTCATTTTCGATCAAGGAGTGTTGGTTAATGGCTCTCACCCTCACACCCTTGTTATTATTAAATTTTTATCAAATAAAAGAAAGAATATACGGAATAGTCTTTGATGAGATGAAAGAAAATATTAAAAATGAATTTTTTACCCATCAATATCAAGAATAGTTTGAGATTCCATATCATTCAATGAATCTTTATCTTTTTGTTTTAATTGTTCAGATAATTGTAATAATTGTTCATTTTGTTGTTGAATTTGTAACTCATAATTATTTATTTTATTTGATTCTTCTTCTTTCAATTGAGTTAATAAATCTCGTGTTTGATCTCTTTCTTCAGCTAAACGTTCGATTTCACGTTGATAAATTAATTCATTTTCTTGTAAATTATCAATTTTTTTTTGATATTCTTCAACAATTGATAAACTATGAAAACAAAACAACAAACTCAATTAATAAAAATAAAATTTTATATATATACCCCAATGTTTGAGTATAAACATCCTGTGATTGATTTTCCATTTTAATTAAACGTTCATTTTCAATTTCATCTCGATATGTATTAAACGAACTTGATAGTAAAAAAAACATGAAATATTTAAAGTATGTGCATAATATTTTTTTTATCTTATCATTTTACGTTTTGTTAGTTATTTATGTCTATCTTACCTTTCTAGTTCTTTTATCTTATTTTGAAGATTTTTGATAACAGATTCTATTTGATCGAGATTTTCATATAAATTTTCTTTTGATGTTGAAATAGGAATTTCATGGTCAAGAATAATTTGTTGAATTTTGTTTTCAAGTTTTTCTATTTCAACAAGTGATGAAGAATCAATTTCAGTTTGAGTGGAATTATCATTTAATAATGGAGATTCTTTAGATGAAACTTGAAGTAAAGGAGTTTCATCATTCATATTAGTAGTTAATTCTTCCGATGTTGGTGAAGCAATATTTTCTAAATCACATTGAATCTCGACATCTCGAAATTGCTCTCTATCTATTAAATCAGGTGAAGCATCAAACCAAGAACTAGGATCAAGGTCATCAGATTCGGTTCTTTGAGAAATTTGTTTTCTTATTGTATTTAAATTTTGATCTTCAATGATTGGAAAACTAAATATTAGAGATTTAAATAATAAAAAACATATTAAACAATAAAATTTACTCAATTGTTTGAGTATCGATTTCATGTGTAATTCGAGAAAGAGATGATATATGTTCATCTAATTTTGTCTGAAATTCATTGTCAATTTTTTCTCGATAAATATCGAATGAACTATTAATCAAATTTAAATTAAAATTATCATACTGTTTATTATAAATTTTTACTTTTGCAAATCAGCTATTTGTTTTTCTTCATTTTCTATCGTTGAAATTAAATGATCAAGACGTTCATTTGTTTCTTCACCAATATTTTCAAATAGATCTGGCCTTTCAGCCACGACATTATCAATCTTATCTTTCAAAGCTTGTAATGCATCTTTCAATTCATTATATCCTTGAGCTAATCTTTTATGTTCATGATCATCAGTTTGAGTTTCATTATCTATTGTTTCAATCGGTGATGAAACACTTTTGTCTATTTCTTCTAAAAGTTTCGCACGTTCTTCCAAGAGATTTGCATTTTTTTCATTTAAATCTTTAAGTTGTGCAGATTGTTGTTCAATTATTTCATGTAATGATTCAATACT
>JAJEKB010019251.1:17047-65590 GCA_022393335.1 Macrotrachela quadricornifera
AAATAGATCTGGTCTTTCGGCAACAATTCGATGAACTTTATCTTTTATGACTTGTAATGCACGTTTTAATTTGTTATTAATTTGTATGACCTTTTCATGTTGACGATCATCAGTTTGACTTTCCTGTTCTAAAGTTTCTTTAGTAGATGAAGCATTCTTTTGAATTTCTTCTAAAAGATTTTGAATTTCATTTATCTGATCGTCATTTTGTTTTCTGTGATATGAAAAATATAAATTTATTTTAATAGGTATTTTATTAAATATTACTTTAGTCTTTCGAGTTCATCTTGTAATTCACTTTGGGATAAAGATTTTTCATTTAGATCTTTGGAATGTTGTTCAATGATTTGGTTTAATGCTTTAATTCTAAATTAATATAAAGTATATTTCGAAGATGAATGAGAAAAAATTAATGTAATTTACTCTTCTTCTGATGATGTGTCTGTTTCTTTGAGTTTTTCTATATCGTTATGTAATTGTTCGATTTCATGTTGACTAGAAGAAATGATATTAAATATTGTAAAAAAATGAATAAATTTAGTTTTTACTGTTCCGTTGATTGAAGATTTTTTTCATCAATAAGTGCATCTCGTTCTTGTATAACTGAATCAAATTTTTTCATTAGAAATTCATGATCTTCTAATTTTTTTTGAAGTTCAGTTTCAATATGATTAAAACGTTCTTGTAATAAAGTATGTTCTTCATCTTTTTCAAAAATATTTTGTTGAAGTTGTTCAATCTGCTTTTGATAATCTTCGGATATTGGTATTTCTGAAATGTCTTGTTCTGTTTTAAGTGATTGTTCATTATCAATTTGATATTGATCAGTGTTGAGAGATCTATAATAAATGAAATAGATAAAACGATTTAATATTATATATTACTTTTGAAAATCATCGAGTTTCTCTTGAAGTTGATCACGTTCAGTTTGTAGATTTTCAATAAGAGAAATAAACTGATCAAGTCGTTCAATAGTATCATCAGTTACATGAGGAAATAATTCAGGTTTTTCGTTAACAATTCGATGAATTTTTTCTTTAATAGTTTGTAATGCTCGTTTTAATTTATTATTTATTTGTATAAGTTTATCTTGTTTATTATTATCTGTTTGTGTTTCATTATTAATTGTTTGATTTTTTTGTGAAATTAATTTAAGTTGTTCATCATATTGATTACGAAGATTATCATGTTCTTGAATAAGTAATTCAAGTTGATTTTTATAATTATTAAAATGAGTTTTTTCAATATCTGATTGTTCATTTAATTTTTGTAATTCAAGTTTTAAATTTTCATTTTCCCTTTTAAATAAAATAATAAAAATAAGAATATATTTTAATTATCTTACTGTTCATGTTTGATATTATCTTCTTGTGCTTGATTTCTTTCTTCTATTAATTGTTCGATTTCTTGTTCACTAAAAAAAAAAAAAAAAGAAATTTTGAATTAAAATTGATTTGAAATTCAAACCTAAGTGTAGGAACGATTGACTCAGATTTTAATTGATTAATTTGTGATATTTGATTTTTAGTAGCAGATATTAATTGATCAAGTCGTTCAATAGTATCATCTGTTGAATGAAGAAATAATTCAGGTTGTTCAGTAACTATTTGATGAATTTTATCTTTAATTATTTGAAGAGCACGTTTGAGTTTATTATTTATTTGTATAAGTTTATCTTGTTGTTGTTCATCTGTTTGAGTTTCATTATCAATAGTTTGTTTGATAAGATTTTTATGAGTAATAGAGTTTTCCGTTGGTAAAATTTCATCATTCCAATCATTATCTTCATCTTGTTCTGTTTGTGTAGAATTATCGATAGAATCTAAATTGATATTTATGATCATTTGAAGTACGAGATGAAACTGCATCGGACTATGTAGATTAAAATTTTCTAAAGAGGGACTTCCAAGATGTATTTTTCATGAAAAATTTTGTAAGAACTCAACGGAAAAATCTCAGTCAAATATCTGTAACACAGGATTAGTGAGATTTGCATAGTCTGTGATCTTTCAGGTGGTCATTCTAATTCAATCCTTTAAATCAAATTGAGATCTCCTCTTTAGAAAAATCTAGTTTACATAGTTCGATACAGTTTCATTCCCTCCTTCGAACTATAAAAATCGCTTCTCTTTAGTTAACTCCTATCAAAAATATCCACCCTTCTTATATTTTGAAATGAACTCTGATCAACAATAAAACGCTTTTTAGACCTAATCTTCGTTTCAAAAAGAAAATCAACTCAGCACACCATCAGAGACTAGTAAATTTACTACAGATTTTGACACAAATAATAATCTATCTGTAAAATTTGGTAAAAGTCATAGAATGTCTACGAGATTTGAAAAGCCTAAACTGTTTTTCAGAAATCCGAGACCACATGAAAAATTGACAGATAGCTAGAGTTGCTCACTCTTTGCCAAACGATTGCTAATCATTAGTAAATATAGTTAGAGAAATATCTTACTATTATCTTTATTTTCTTGTACATTGTCTTGCTGCATTTGTGTATTATGATCTTTTAATAATTGATTTTCATTAATAAGTTTATTAAAATCTATTTTTAATTGATTATATTCATTTTCTAATTGTTTTTCATTTATTTTGATATTTTCAATAAGATCATTTTTTTCATTATTTAATAATTCATATTCTTCTTTTAATGCTCGTATTACTGTTTCATTATATAACTGTTTAACTTCATCACTTAAATGTTGATTATGAAGATGATAAAGAGCAATTAAAGCTAATTGATCAAGTTGAAGATTTGGAAATGAATTTAATATAGAATTATTATTAGATAAGATTTTTTCACATTCTTTATTAAGTTGTTTTGGAAGATCAGTTGGTGATAAAGAACAAACTTCATTAATATATTCATTTAATTGATTATCATCTTGATTAACATCTAAAGTATTTTCATTATTAGACTAAAAAATAAAATAAAAAAGATTGTAAATTGAATTGAAATATTTTAATAATATACCATAGACCATAATTGTTCAAATGATTCTGTTTGAATTTGTTGATCAATCATATCTATTTGTGTTTGATGATTTTTATCAGCTGATTGAATAGTTTCCAATTTATTTTCATTAGGATTAATTGTTGTTGAAAGTTGAGACTAAAAGAAAACAGGAATAAATACATCAGAAAAAAAAACAACATTGAAAATAAATGAACCTCTTCATTTAATTCATTTGGAATTTGTTGTGAAAGAATATTTGAATTTAATAATTGTTCATTCAATTGATTATTTAAATTTTCATTTTCAATTAGTAATTGCTTATTTCTTTTATCAAATTCTTTACATTCGTCTTTGATATCCAATAATTCATGATTCAACTCTCTAACAGTATTAAGACATGATTCTCGCATTAATTCAATATTATTCTCTGATTCTAAAAAACAAAACAAAATGTTAATACCATCTTTATAAATCGTGTTTAAGAAAAAAAGAAATAAAGTAATACCCGAGCGAAGATCAATATTTGTTTTTTCTAATGCTTCAAATTGTTCATTGAAATCTTTTCGTTCTTTAATAATTTGATCAACAATTATTTGAGCAATTTGATCAAGTGAAACATTCTCATCTAAAGGTAGATAATCTTGAAGTTTATTTCGAAAATGATCAAGTTGTATTTGTTCATATTCTTTCAATATATCATTAGGTTCATTAAGTTCTTCTTTTTCTTCTTGATTAATATTATCACTAATTATACTCTTTAAAAAAGAAAAATCAAATAATAAATATTTAGATTTAATTTAAAAAAATACAAACTTCTTCTGGTGAATCAATATGTTGTTCTGAAAATTGATATTGTTTTAATTGTTTTTCTTGTTCTTCTAATTGTTTATCAACTTGTTGTTTAGATAGAATTAATTGTGCATTATGTTCACGAAATTCTTCACATTGTTTATAAACATCAAGTAATTTTTGATTAAGTTGTTCAAGATTTTGTGCAAGAATTATTTCATTATCTTGATAATTTGCTAATTGTTTTTGTAATGAATTAATTGTTGCAATTGAATCTATAGAAAAAATTAATGTCGGAATGTCAAAACAAGGTTTTTGGAAATGTTGTTAGACTATGTGTTATAGACAATTAAAAATCCCAAACTTAATGGATCAGTTTCGGTACCATTCTCAGAGATAGATATCCATGTATATTTATGGGGGACAGAGATGTCCATCGCGGCTGAAAATCTGCCGCTGCCGCGCCGCGGTACTATATAAAATACATGTTGCCACGGTGCTTCTGCACATCGACATACTAAAAACGTTGTCGCTGTCGCAGCAATATTTGAAGAAAAGATTACAGCACTACTACTGTCACTACATGAAGAAAAAATGCCACTTTTTGGAGTTTAATTTCAGGTGTGAGGCTGGATATTTTATAGAATTACAGATAAATTTTCTGCAAAAAAATCGAGCCGCGTCGCTGCCGCGGTGGCTAAAAACATGAAAAGCCTCTGCCGCGCCGCCAACCGCGGTCGCGGCCGCGGCGCGTCGGCGGGGCGATGGACATCTTTGATAGGGGGACAAAACTTTTGATTATCAGGCCTAGAATGATTATGATGACGTCAAGAATTTTATACCTAATTGATTATTATTTTGTGGAATAGGATTTTTCTCATGTTCTAATTGATTAAGATGATTAACGATTTGTTCTAGTATCTGTTCAAGAGTTGAATTTTCTTCTAATGGAATTGAATTTTGTAATTTTTCACGAAATAATTCAAGTTGATTTTGATGAAATTCTTGCCATGCACGATTTGCTTCATTTAATTGAATACATTGTGTTGTAAGAAGTTCAAGATTAGTTTTTAATTGTTCAATTTCATTTAATTCTTGTTCATTATTGGAAGATTGAACAGGTGTGATTGTATGTACTGGAGTTTCTTCAATTGATGTATGATGAACTTGCTGAGAGTTATCACTTGATAATGGTGAAACTATAAATAAATAATATAAATATAGTTTATCCTTTGTAGTCATTGGAATTATGTGATTTTAGTATTGTCATATGATTATAGTAGACTTACCATTTTGTTGTTGAATATCAAGAGGTAAAGATTGTTTTTCTAATTCATTCAAACGATTAATTAAATTTTGATTATTTTCAATTAATAAATCATTTTCTTGTTGAAGTTTATCATATTTTTGTTGAAGTGATACATTATCTTGTGAGATTAATTGTTGTTGTAGAGATTTGATTTCTTCTTGAAGATTTAAGATTTCATCATTTTGTTGAGTTTCGAAAGGTGATTTTTCTGAGGAATCACTACTATCGCTTGTTGTACCTAGATTTAATAATATTAATTGATTTAAAACAAAAAAATATCGAATTTCTCTTTCGAAATCAGATAGAACTCTAAGTAGTTGCACTATTTCCTTTATAAATTCATTACTTCAATGCAAAAGACTTCACTGGTTTTATAGTTAAGAATTTCTTATCGTGTTTGTAGACAGGTAGAAAAAAACGGTCTGAAAATACTATGAATAATAAAAATCTTATAGGTTTATCTCAATATAGAAGCTTTATGTAAATGTATCCTAAGCTTTTTTTGATAACTCATCGATCCAAGAAGTCTAATTAAAGAGAATTTCATAATTTAAAAGTCCATTGTATGAGCATGCTTATTATGATACAGAAAAAAAATGCAAATACAATGATTAAAACTATCAATTTTATTTGCCTCTAAAAATCCGAACATTTCTTATTTAATATTAATTGTAAAGATTCAATTAAATATTACCTGATAAAATATTTTCATTTAATTGATTTCGTTTTTGTAAATCTTCTGCAATCATTTGAATAATTTGTTCAAAACTTAAATTTTTATCTAAATTAAAATAATCTTTAAATGTATTTCTTAATAAATCCATTTGATTATCATAAAATTGTTGCCATGCTTGATTTGCATTATTTAATTGTATACATTGATTTTGTAATAAAATATAATTTTGTTGTAATTGTTCATCTTAATAAATAAAAAGAAAAAAAGGGGGATTAATAAAATAGAAATATTTAATTAATACAAACCATCTATTGAATTAAGATTTTCTGTACGATTATTTTCTTCTATTAAATTTTTTATATATGGAATAATATTTTCTAGAGAAATTTTATTTGATAATGGAAAAATATTTCGAAATTCTTGCCATAGAGGATCATTTTCCTCAAGTGCAATGAGATTAGATTGAAATTGAGACTAAAAAAAAAATAAAAATTATTATGAAAAACAAGAATAAAGAATTAAACAAACTTTTTCACTCTGCTGATCAATAAAATTTGAATCAGATAATGAAGATTCTATTAGAAAAATGAGAAGAATACTTATGATTTATATTATTATATATTTTACCGATTGTTTGCGTATCACGTTCTTGCGTCACAATAATAGATTGATTATTTAAAATTTCTTTTTCACTATTAGGAGTTTCATCTTTATTATTTAATGGTTCGTTAGTTTGATATCGATCTTCTAATGTTGATATTAATTGATCAATTGAATGAACAGGTATATCAAAATGTGAATATAAATCATTTATTTGAGATTTACAAGTATTTAATTCTAATTCTAATTGATTTTTTTCTTTATCTTCATGTTGAATTTTTGTTAATAATTGTGAACATTCTTGTTGTAATTCTTTAATTTTTTCTTGATCATGATTAATAGAATTTTTTAATTGTTCAATTTCTTTTCGATCTTGTTTATTTATTAATTCTAATTGTTCATAATCTTGACGTAATAATAATTCACGTTGTTTTATTTGTTCTTTTTCAATTAGATCATTTTCAATATCACGTAAATGATCCATAATTTGTTGTTTTTCTTGAAACATTCGACGTTGTAAAGTTGCTAATTGAGAACGTGCTTGAACATTTTCTGAACGAAGCATTTCAATAGTTGAACCTGAAATTTTCAATGATTATTTTAAAAATTTTCAAAAATAATATGTTGTTTATCTAACATATCATTTTATGATGATTTCTATCATTTATTTGTTAATGTACATGCTCCCAACATATCCTTTAAATTTCAGCCGATTTCAATCTATTGGACGTAAAGAATGTTGCCTTGAGTAAGGAAAAATAATCACATTCTAAAAGATCTTCCTGTGGGTATCCTGTCTCGTTGTAAATAATAATTTTTTCTTTAGTAAAATATCCACTACAAAATGACTTTTGATATATTCTGCTAGTACATATACGAAGAAAGTAATAGGCTTGGACATGTGCCTTACAAAATAGAAAAATTGACCTTGAACTTTTTTTGCCTAGTGATGCTTTTAGTAAAAGCAGAGATGTCCATCGTGGTCGAGAGTCTGCCGCACCGCTCTATAAAAAAACACTTGTCAGTACTGCGCCATTGCCACGGCAGCTGTAGTAGCGAAGTGACAGTGCGGCGATGCACATTTCTGAGTAAAAGTTGTATAATTCCACCAAACAGAAAGATTCTATAATTGGAATCCAATTTCGATCATGTTTTCTGTTTTTTTGCTTGGATATATTACCGAAGAGGAGATTTACAATTTTAAAAATCTATTTCGAACCACTTTACCTACATCAAAAGAATTGTTTTATTGATCATGAGAAGTCTAGATAATGACTATACAATGAGTCGAGACGTCGACTTTCAAATAATCTAGTAGATCAATATTAAACTCTAATAAAATGTTTTTCGCTACTGTAAAATCTATTCAATTTATATTAAAATGATTACCCGTCAATCAAGAAATTTATTTTATGTTTTACTACATCATTTCATTATAGAGACAAATATTTAATCATATAGTTTAATGGAGAAAATTTTATTATTCAAATTGAAACAAGGCTTCTACACGATTCTTCATATTTGTAACAGATTTTTTTAATATTTCATACAGCTGTCTGACTTTTTTCAAGAGTTACAATATGAAAAGCTCTAGAAAAACTGTCTAAAGAAATCTCTTATTGTTTCATTTTTCATACCAAGTTATGTATTATTTATCGAACAAGACGTTATTCCCCCATTTAGTTATGAATATTTCTCTCGATACATACACATAGTTACATAATATTCGTACAAATAACAAAAATGAATTGTAAAAGTTTTTATTCATTATAGATTAGAATCTGATGGAAAATTATCTTATTTGAATATACGTAATATCTATTGAAAATAATTACCTTGTTCTGCAATTTGTACATTAGCTTTTTGTAATAATTTTTCTAAATCTTGTTTATTATGTTGACTTTCTTTTATATCATTTGTTAATTTAATACGTTCAATTTCAATAATTTTACAATCATTTTCTAAATTATTAATTGATATTTCTAAACGTTGTTTAATAAGTATATGATTTTGTAAATCAACATTTAAATTAGCTAATTTTTGTTTTAATTCATCAATAATGCTTATATATGAATCTGTATCACATTGTAAAAGTGATGTTTTACGTAATAAATTTGTATTTTTTTCTTTAATTACTTCATATTCTATTTGTAATTGTTCAATAACAAAATTTTTTTCTTCTAATGATTTTTGTAATAAATCAATTTTCATTTGATCATCATTCATAGAATTATTTGTTTGATAATCTAAACGTTCTTGTAAAAGAACACGAATTTCTTTACGTAATGAATTAATATAATCTTGAAATAAATTTCGTTCTTTATCCCATTCAAGAAAAAGTATATCATCAGTTGTATCATGATCAGATTGATTATCTAATATTTGTTTATTTATATTTCGATGTAATGATGCAAGTAAATCAGATTCTGATAATGAGATTTTACGATGTAAAGAATTTTTTATATCAAGAGATATGTCTTGTTCTTCTGAAGATGATGAATCAATATAAGGTATAGATGATAATTGATTTGATTCTATTAATGATGGATAACGTGATGATATCGATGTTTGATCAAAATTCTTTGAACTATTTTGTGTATCATCTTCAATAATAGTTGATAAATTTTGATTCGATCTTATTCCCTGTTGTTGTAATGTTAATGTATCAGGTTTAAATGAATTTTCTTCTGTTATTAAAGATGATAATTTATGTTCATTTTCTTGTTGATTTGTCATTTGTCGAAATTTATAAGTTGAAATATTGTCATTAATAAAAAATAATACACTTTTGAAATTTTAAATAATTTAATTTAATAGACCAATTATAATATAATTAATAAGATACATTAACAAAGAAAATAAATTATGTATTAAAGTATGAAAACAAGGACAATTAGGTGTTTCTATGACGAATGACACAATGAAAGAACAAGATAATGACAAAGAAATCTAAAAGAAGAAATAAATTATTAGTAGAAAAGAAAAATTATAAAAGTAACTGATCGATAGCTCAATCAAGCATAACTTTGAGTCGTTATCACCTTTTTTTACTCTTTATTTTCAATATATAGCGACATGTATTTTCGTTCGTTCTCCCGATCGTCATCGCTGCTGCATACGCGTCGTTTTGAGAATATATATGATTGGTTATTATTTACCATTAATTAATAACATAGACCTCAATTCAAAAATATAAAAAAAATTTTCGCGTTTATCAAATATATAATTGACTTCGTATCAGATATATAACAAAACATCTGATCTTCTAGATTAAAAAAATTATTTTTTTTATTAATTTTAATATATATATACGATTTTATATTGTAGATATTAATTTAAGAACAATTCTTTTGTTATTATTAAAATAAAGATGAGACTGATTTATAAAACTTATTTGTATTATCAAAAAGCTTTTTATCGTACTAGACCTAGTCAGGTAGTTTAAAATTTTTAACAAAATTTATTATTATTATTATTTAGTTTTTTTAGATCAATGATACTCTAGCTAAATTACTTAATTCAAAAAATGAACATATAAATCCTGAATTAATTAATAAAAAAGAGAATATAATAAATAATGATAAAATTCTTAAAATAGCTCGAGTAAAAAAAAATTCTTTGTTCTAAATTATAAAATTTAATTTGAAATAATTTCTTTAGGGTACTCGTGATTATCATCCAAATCAAATGAAAATTCGTGAAGAAGTTTTTCGTACAATTATTAATTGTTTTAAACAACATGGTGCTAATACAATTGATACACCAGTGATGGAATTAAATGTATAATTTTATTTTTATTTTTATTTAATTTTAAATATTTATTTATTTAGACACTTTTAAAAGAAAAATATGGTGAAGATAGTAAACTTATATATGAATTAAAAGATCAAGATAATGAAGAATTATTATCATTACGTTATGATTTAACTGTTCCATTTGCACGTTATATTTCACAAAATAAAATTTCTAATATAAAACGTTATCATATAGGAAAAGTTTATCGACGTGATAATCCAAAAATGACACGTGGTCGTTATCGAGAATTTTATCAATGTGATTTTGATATTGCTGGCAATTATGATTCAATGATAACTGATGCTGAATGTATTAAAATTCTTGTTGAAATTCTTGATAAACTTTCAGTAGGACAATATAAAATTTATGTAAATTAAAAACAGAAAATAATTTTATTTAAAATCATAAAAAAACAAAATTTTTGTTTAGATCAATCATCGTAAATTACTCGATGCTATTTTTACAATATGTGGTGTACCAAATAAACTTTTTCGTTCACTTAGTTCAACTGTTGATAAACTTGATAAAGTAAATAAAATATTATTTTTTTTTTGTATTTATTTGTTTTATTATTCTAGATACCTTTGGATATTGTTCGAAATGAAATGATTAATGAAAAAGGTTTATCATTAGAAACAGCTGATAGAATTTTAAGTTATATTCAAATGCATGGTATATGAAGTTTTATTAAAAAAAAGAATCTAATCAAAAATTATGAATGTTTCTTTGGCTTGGAAACAGTATAAAATGCAAGTATTTTATGAATAAATAACTACCTCGATGTCGATTTATTAGGATCTAGTCATAAGATCTATCTTGAGTATAAAAGTCACCACCTTAACAGCGTGTTCGGTATTTTGACATTTTTTCAAGAATGAGTTAACTGTTTAAACTGTAAGACATCTTATTGTCTGGAGAATAGTATATCCCATTTATCTAAACGAACAACACCTAGGATACAGCTCATGAAAAGTTCTAAATACTGCTATCCTTGATAGTTAAATTTTTTGAGCTTTAGACAGTTCTTTAGTAAATGAAACACCTTCCAATTCAAACCATTCTTTATATAATGTCAAAATCCCAAACATCCCCATTAGGATAGCAATTTTTATAATAGAATTTTTTCTTTGGCGATTTAAAACGATGGTCTTTTGGTAGACTTTCTCGTAAAAATTTTATCCATAAAAGAAACTAGATCTTAATAAATTGATATTGAGGTAGTTATTTATTCAAAAAGTACTTCGATTTTACACTGTTTCTATACTGAGACAAAACCTATGATGAGTAATTAAGGTTTTTTTTTATTATAGGAAACATTGATTTGATTAATCAACTTCGAAATGATTCAAAATTATCTTCGGAAAAATTAGCTATTGAATCTCTAAATGATCTTGAATTACTTTTTCGGTATTTGAAATTATTTAATATTACGGATAAGGTAAAAAACAATAAACATTACTTTCCTTTAATATGATAATACAATAAATTATTTTTAGATTGTATTTGATTTAAAATTAGCTCGTGGTTTAGATTATTATACAGGTGTTATATTTGAAGCTGTTCTTACACAATATCGATATAATCCACAATTAGATGATGATCAATTAGCTGTTGGAAGTATTGCTGGTGGTGGAAGATATGATGAACTTGTACAAAAACTAGATCCAAAACAACGATATGTACCTTGTGTTGGTGTAAGTATTGGTATTGAAAGAATATTTACTATAAAAGAACATCAATTAATGGTAATGAATTTAATTTGAAAATAGGAAGGATTTATTTTCGATTTTTTTTTGATTATTATAGGAATCAAAAATTTCATTAAAAACAATTGAAACAGAAATATTTGTAGCATCAGCAGAAAAAAATTTTTTAGAAGAACGAATGAAATTATGTAATTATTTATGGGAAAATAATTTTAAAGTTTGATTAAATATTTTATTTTATAAAAAAAGAATGAATTATTTTCTTACTTTTATAGGCAGAAATAGCATATAAAAATAATCCAAAATTACTTGATCAATTACAATATTGTGAAAAAAATCAAATTGAATTATGTGTTATTATTGGTAGTACAGAATTAGAAGCTGGAAATGTTAAAATTCGTCATACAATGACTCGTGAAGAGGTTAGATGTTTTTATTTTATAATTTTTAATAAAAAAAAAAACAAAAAATATTTTAAAATATTTAGTTTATAATTCCACGAGAACAATTAGCTAATCAATTACGTATTCATCTTACAAAAGTTCGACAACAATTAAAAGAAAATAAACAAGAATAATTTATTTTTATTGTTTTTATTTATTTGAACACAGTTCATAGTTTAATTTTCTTTTGTTATATATTGAAGATTTCAATGAGAAGCATAAATGTTATATTTATAGGATGAAGAAAAGTTCAGAAAGAAATCTGCTAAAATTTATTGATAATTCCTTTGGAGAGCAAGCTATAAAATATATCTTACAAAAAGCGGAAAGATCGCTTTAGATTAGAGTCTGTCGAATCTCAAACATATGAGTTCGGGTTTTTTCTAATTGTTATTCCGAACATGCGAAATCCTTTTTTCATGTTATCATTTTCTTTAATCTTATAGCTAGGAGTTGTTAAAGTTCAGATTTGAAATTAACCCAATAGATTCAACTTTATCTTCTCGTTCGTATCTAACGATATTTTAGAAAAAAATTGATAGGAATATATTCAATCTATAATAGATTGTAACAAGATCTCTATTTCAGATTATTATTCTTATTTGTATATGTATCGTCGATTATCAACATTATCTAAATCTTCTCTTCTAAAGAATTATTCATTACCAATTGATAATAAATGTATTAATTCAAAATTTATACCCAAACATCGATTATCATTAATTGATCATGAAACATCTGTTGAAAAATTATCTCTACCTTCATTATCTTCAAAAAATATTTATATTAAACGTGATGATCAACTAGATTCTTATGCTAGTGGAAATAAATTAAGAAAACTTGAATTTATTTTTGCTGATATACTTGCACATTCCACATGTCAACATGTAGTTACAGTAGGTTCATTACATAGTAATCATTGTAAAGCTGTAGCTATACTTGCTGCACGATTTCAACAACAAGCACATATTTTACTTCGAACAGATCGTGATAAAGAAGATGAACAAATTTTACAAGGCAATCCACTTTTAAATTATTTATTAGGTGCTAAATTATATTTAATACCAAAAAAAGCAAATATTAAACGTGATATTGAACCTAGAATGAAACAATTAGAAAAAGAATTAGGTGGAAAAGATAAATGTTATTTGGTTCCATTAGGAGGGTAAACTTTTTCTTTTATATATTTATTTAAATCTTATTCGTTCTTTTTTTTAATATTTAGATCAGATACAATTGGTATATTTGGATATCTTGATTGTTTTATACGTGAAATAGTTCCATTAATTGATAAACTTAATCTTGGTCATCTTGTTGTAGCAGTAAGTAGTGGTGGTACAATGGAAGGTCTTGCACTTGCAAATTATTTAACTGGTAATCGTTTACGTATTCATGCATTTGCTGTATCGGATAATCAAGATTATTTTAAATCTCATTTTAATACTATACTTAATCAATTAGAACTTGACGATTTAATTAAATATGTTAATGATGATAGTCTTGTTGATATTTGTGATTCATATGTAGGTTTAGGTTATGGTCGTATGACAGATGAACAAACGAAATTTTTACGTGAGATTATAAGTAAAACAGGAATTATTTTTGATCCTGTTTATACAGGTAAATGTTTATGGGGTTTATATGAAGAATTACGAAATAATCGAATTGATCGATTTCCAAATGATGGAAAAAGTATTTTATTTTTACATACAGGTGGTTTGTTGGGTCTTATGAATCCCGATTATGGTAAACAATGGTTATTATCAAGTAATAGTCATTCCAATTATAATATACGCAATTGGATGACATTGTAGTTTTATCTATTAAAATCGTTAAACGATCTAATAAAACAAACGAATATTTTTCTTTTATATTTCTAGATGAGTACATCAATAAATAAAGTATTTGATAATGTTCCTGATTGTGTGGGTTATCTTATTATGAATGAAGATGGTTCTGTAGAACATAGTCATGGAGATTTACAAAATAATGAACAAGCTGCTAATTTACTTTATAAAATGGTTTTATGTGCAGCTAAAGTCAGTGTACATCCAACAAAACAATTAGCATTTAAAAGATTTACAGGTTTGATTAAATATAAGATTTAAATTTAATTTTCTTTTTTTTTTTTAAAGTTTCCGATGATCAATACGTTTATTGTATAGCATGTGCAAATCATCGAATTTATGTTGCTAAACGTCGTCAAGAATCATCGGCACTTGCTTGATAAATAACTAATTATTTTATTATATGTGATCCATACTAGTGGTTTTTTTTTTCTTTTTCATAATGATTATATATAAAAATAAAATATAAAAGATAACAAGTACATTTTTATTTTAAGATAATGACAGAAAAAAAATTTAGTTTTGTTATTCCACCGGAACATGTTCGACGTAAGAGATATTGATTGATATATATTTAATATATATATATATATATTACACAAATAGATTTTGGTAAAACATTACAAGTTTTAACAAAACTCGGAGAAGAAATATATATTGAATTGAGTGTAAAAACGAATGGTGTAAATATTTGAAAATGATATCTATATGAATAAATTTTATTTTATCAATATTTTAGTTAAGTTTTCGTACAGCAAATCAATCACGTTCATCATATTCATGTATTACATTTAATCAAGAATTTTTTCAAGAATGGCCACAAGATGATTTACAAAAAGAAAAAATTAAATGTCGAATTTCAGCTAAAGTATTTATTTCAATTTGAATAATTGTGATAAATTGAATTTTTCTAACGAAAAAAGATCTACCTTTTAAGTCAAAACTATATGCTTTATGTATATCATAATGTTCTATGAAAAGCCAATTGGCTCTTCGATAGATCTTGATAAGCAGGAATCTGATCTTTTCCACGTTTCGAATGTGTTGGTAATTTTCGAAGTAACTGATGATTAGACCTTCTTATTAAGATTTACGATCCATTCTTATTTATATGTTTAAAAGGTTTACGAATAAGTTATTCTTTTTTCTATTCAGCGATGTATGTCTGCTGTACATGCTGTTTTATCAAGTAAATTAACACGTCTTGAACTTGTCTTTGATGATCAAAAATCTAATTTATCATTTATACTTCATTGTCGATATAGTAAATTAATTAAAATAATTCTTTTTTTTCGTATTTTATTTATAAATAATATTTAATAGATATTGTTAAAGTTCATTCATGTTTTTATATTGATTGTGAAAAACTTCAAGCACGTTTTGATAAACAATCATATAAAAATAGTGTATCAATTATGAGTAAAAATTTACAAGAATTAACAGCTCATTTTCCAGCTAAATGGGATGAAATAACAATTCGTGCAACTAAAGAACAATTTATTATTAAAAAATGTGATGAAATTATTCATGATGGTTTGAAAAATATAAAAATTATTTAGAAAAAAAAAAAAGAAAAATTTATATTTTATTATTTAGATGAAAGTGTTGTTTATAGTATGAATTTTCAAGTTGTTTGTGAACCAAGAGAATTTATTAGTTATAATATTCAATATAATTCTGATATTACATTTTGTTTACGAGAATTTAAAGTAAATTTCTTTTTTTATTATTTTAAAAAACCTTTTTTTTGTTAGTTTTTATTAGGTCTAGCTGATTTATTAAATTTACCTATGACAATGCTTTTCGATAGTCGTGGAAGGTAAATATTAACTATTGAATAAATTTATTTATTAATCAAATATATTTTTCTCTAGACCAATTATATTTTGTTTTGATGCTGAAGAATTTTATTTTGATGGGGTTTTTGTATTTGCTACTATTGCTAATCGAGAAGGCGAAAATGATCCATCTTTTAATACAACTCAATCAAGCATAAAGTATAAATAGAAATTTATTTTATATTAAATTTTAATAAAATATTTTCATTTTTTTAAGTGATACTTCAATAATGAATGAAAATGATCTTGTATCTTATCGACAATATGCAACAAATACAACTGGAGTTAATCGAGGAGGAAAAAAACGTCCTGCACCACCACCATCACCACCACCAGAACCAATTAGAAATCCATTCGATCAAGAATCTGATATCGATGAAGAACATATATCGATTTATCCTAAACAACGAGTAAATATGAAAATTTAATTAAATTATATATGAAATTTTCTATACTGATATTATAGTCAAATACTATAAATCATCAAAATGCGACGACTACAGCAATTGGAGATACAACATATGTAGTATTAAGTCAAGAATCAATTGTTGGTTTACAACAATCAGAAGATATTATGACTGATGATGAAGATGAAGAAAACTAAGAATATTAATTTCTTAATTTGTATTTATTGTAGAGAAAAAAAAAAGCTTTGTTAAAAACAATCCTAAATAGAAAATATACTCATCAGATAACTTTTTTTCAGTAAATTGGACAATATAGAAAAGATAAATTCTTTAATAATATATAGTAATGAATCAGAAGGGATGTGAATGCATGGAATTTGAAATGATAACAAAGTTATCATGAAGAATATTTCATGAGTTTCTGACTCATTTTATCAAATATGATCTAAAAGGAGTATTTAAGTGTATGAGTAAAACATTTGGATTCGCTATGCGCTCTTCCTATTACAGACCGTAGTAGACATCAGTCCCTGCTCACGTATAGCGAAACTGACGTTTACTATAGAATTATTGTAAAATCCCGTTGATTTTAAGATATCTATCTTTTACTCTTCATTCATATTTGCTGTAACATTACGATTAACATCTTTTATCATTTATATACGTTAGAAATAGATACTAATTCATAAACTAAAACATTTGTTGATCAAAATCCATATTCATGGTATAATCAGTGTCATTGTCTTTCATATTTCTATTTCGCAAAGATTGCGCTAATATTTTTTTTTTGTTACAAGAGACAGAATAGTTACTAACTATAAATCACCTTTGTCGTTGAATTATTATTCTATATTATTCATATGCGAGAAAATTTGTTTGTACACGTATGGAAGAAACAAAAGCATTACAACCTTGCCCTTTTTCTATTGTATTCATCGATTCAACCGATCGTGTAATATTTACTTTATACAATTTATGGTTTTTTTTTTTTATAAAAAACAAAAAAATTATGTCATAATCAAATTTCTTTGGTATACGATTACTAATCAAATGCTTTGTTGGCAAAAATTTCTTTTGACTAATACACATATATTACATGAATATTCTGGTTGATTCGAAACTATCATGAAAGATTGTACGTTAGTTTATCTAATTATTATTTTTATCTAGTTTTATAAAATTTTCTTTCTATTAAAATCAATGAAATATTGGATAAAATACGGTTAAATATGGAATATTCATCGATTGGTTTAATTCAATAATATAGAATTACATATATTTTTAAAATTTTCTTTCAAAATAAAATTTAAAAATTTTCTAAACATAAATTTTTATTTTTGACATCGTTCTTTTTTTACCTAATAGGTAATTCTATTGGTTTTAAAAACATCAATTGCGTCGAAAGAAAGAAAATAAAAATAAAGCATTGGATGAATCATCGTTAAACATCTGTGTGTATGTGTGTAGTTTATTTAGTTTGAATGGATGATTCATTGATTGGAAAAAGGAAAGACTGAATTATAATTTGCGTTTGTTAGAGTATTCTAGACACCTAGAAAATGAATGAGTAAATGTTTTCGAATACACTTTTCATGATTAAATTATTCATTTAAATTCATTTGAAATTATTTTTTTCATCTATACAAACGATGTTTCTCAATAATAGTTACATGCCACAACGATCATCTAGTGAACAATGTCTTGCTACATCAACACCACCAAATGTTGGACCATCTCAAATCTTACCATTTTTGTATTTAGGTTCACAAGAAGATGCGCTATCAACTAAAGCTATGCAGGTAAAATATATATATTAACAAAAAAAAGTGATTTATTAATTTATATATGATTTTTTCGATATCTATAGGATAATCATATAACACATGTAATTAATGTGAGTACAACTGGACAAAAAGTACCATTTCTTGATGAAAATGATACTGAACATTTTTTACGAATACCAGTTAATGATTGTCTTAATGCACAATTATTACCGTATTTTGATCAAGCATTTTCATTTATTGGTAAATTATAAATTTTTTTTTAATATTATTAAAATTTTTCTTTTTTACTATAGAAAAAGCTCGAGTTAATAACGGACGTGTATTTATTCATTGTTTAGGTTTGTTATTTATTTACTTATTTAATATTCTTTAATTTTATTTATTTATTTTTTAGCTGGTATTAGTCGTTCACCTGCATTAGCTGTTGCTTATATAATGCGTCATTTAAATCTATCTGCTGATGAGGCATATCGATATATAAAAGCACGTCGTTCATATATATCACCAAATTTTAATTTTTTGGGTCAATTATACGAATATGAACGTGGTTTACCATCATCATCATCAACAACAAAAATAACAAATACAAATCCAATAATTAAATGTATTACACTTGAACCTCCATTAAATGATCGACGACGTTTTATACAAGTTGAAGGTAATAATTCTCTTAAACGAGAACATAATAATGATCAACCAAAACTTCCATCACGACCAAAAGGTTTTAATTTTGATTTAATTAATACACGTCGACCACAATCATTATTATCTCCATCATCTGGTATTGCTAATTTATCTGTTGAATCCCCACAACCACAACATTCATCATTACCACCTAAATTATTACGTCCAAATAGTATAACATTAAAACGTTCATCACCAACAGATGAATATTGTCAATCATCTGAATTAATAAATAGTTGTTATAATAATGATTTAAATTTAACAAATAATAAACGTGTTAAAACATTACCAAGAAGTACAGATACATCACCATTATTAGATAAAAATGATTTAATTAATACACTTTTTCAAGAAACATCAACATTATCGAAATCACCTAATAGATCGAATTCAACTCAATCACTTGATTTAGCTACTGAAATTCCAACAACATCAAATACAACTAAAAGTCAAACAAATTCATTGAGTTCAAGTCGGGAATTACTTGTTTCATAGTAGTTTGTTTGTTTTTTTTTTATTTATGTAAATTCAGAATGTTATGGTTAGGAATAGATAGACTAGCTTTATGTAGATAATCTTTAATAGATTTTTTGTTTTTTCCCCCCGTTGTTGTTTGGTGTGTGTGTATATATATATATAAATGATAAGATTTCAACATTTTGTTTTGTTGTACTTTTAATGTTGTATTTAAAATTATCTGAATATTAATGGTTTTATTTTGTCTTTATTTGTGTGGTGTGATGTTGTGCTGTATGTATACTAGCGTGATAACACGCAATGAAAAAATGTTTATTTAAAATAAAATAAAACTCATTGATGAGTTTTTATGAAAAATTATTTAGATTTTTTTTGTTCTGGTTTTTTAATGGAAAGTCTGATGAAAGGATCGAATTTATTTTACATGTCACATTGAAATAAAGGTCAAATTAGAAAGGAGTCATGACAGCTATCATAGCTATTGATTAGAATGTATAACAAGGTTATGACATTGACAAAGAATTTTCAACATCATCTATCAATATATGAAGATAAGTATTAATATTTTGAATATTTATTTAAAGTTTAAATTAAGAAAAACTAAATCTTTTATTAAATATAGAAAATTGATATTTATTTAAACTATATTCTACTTTCTTTTAGTTTAGAAATAAGATCTATTATCTAATTTAATAATATTTGTTCATCATGTTATTTTCTATAATATAGTTAGTAAATGTTAGTCTTATAACATTAAATTTCTATTTAACAACATTATACGATATGATAGATTATATTATGACATTTGTATATACGTCTAGCGAATTAATAAAGGTATATAGACAAGTCCTAGAAAATATTTTATCAATAGATTTTAACTATAAAAAGATTGAACAACACATTTCATTCATTTCCATGTAGATATTTCTACTATTTTGTCTTTGTTGTATATCATACAAATGATTGTCATTCATTAATATCTCATTAATTTTTCTATAAATAATTTTCATATTGTTAACATAGCATAATCTAACTTAAATAAAATATCTAGAAATTTATTTCTCAAGAGTAATAACACCAAATATTTCCTCTTGATTAATAGCTATATTTATCAATAAAATGAAATTTATTTCGAAAGTATCCGAGTATAAAATATGTTAAATAGATGTTCTTTTCGATGCTAATGATTAATTTTTCAAATAGATTAGAAAACAAAAATTTGATATTTATAAGAAGAACATTGATAAACTTATACATCTTGTTTGTTTTTTTGAAAATCATATGATAATAAAATTATCAAGACTAATGTATAAATAAGTTATATTTAGTAGATTTATTTGAGGAATATTTAATGAGAATGGTTTACAATATTTTAAAGAGTTTTTTTTTATAGAGGAAATGAAATTTTAATAGAGATTTTTATTAATGATAAATGTATCAGTCCATTAGTTATCCATTTCCATATAAATAAAACTGATGTTAATGCATTATCTCAGTGGTATATCTCAGTTGTTGGTATGAATGAGATATTTTCATAAAGAACGAATGTTTGTTTCAATTGCTGTTTAATATAGTGACAGAAATTGTTTATTTGAAAAGAATTTAATTATTATTGTTTTAAATTTACCATAGTTTTTGATCTAATTGGCCATTCATTTTTTAAATATTTCTTCTTATTATCTACTAAAACTAACATATTTTCTAATGTTCGACATGATGGTTTAAGTGTTATATCTTTAAATACACTCATTGCTCGTTTACTACGTCGAATTGTTAATGGTGTTGTATTTGGTCTTAATTGTGATTTATTTTCAATTTCTACTCGTTTTATATTTGGTGGAGCAGATTGATTTCGTCTCATTTTAAGTGCATAAAATGATAGTGGTGTTTGTATACGATGATTTTTTGTTATTTCATCTAATGATTCATTTAATGTTTCATATATATGTGCAAGTTGTAAACGTTTTGAATAAATTTCTCGATCATAATTTCGTTGAATAATTATTTGTTGTCGTTTAAGTTGATGTAAACGTAATTCAAGTTGAGTATTTTCACGACGATTTAAACGTATTATATGATCACTTAATTCAATTAATCGAAGTGATTTCTAATCAATAAGTAAATATACTTAATTATTTGTTTAGTTTTTAGTTTTAAACTTACTAAATGTTGATTTTTTGTTGAACTAGATTCATCGAGTTCAAACATAGTAGTTATTGGATATGTTTTGTTTAAAAATGATTTTGACAAATTGAGAAAAAAAAAAAAAGAAATGGAAATATGTAAGCAGCTTAACCGAGTTTTCTTTTGTTAAAACGGAAAAAAATTGTTATATTAATTGGTATGATTAGTTTTTTTTTTAATGAAAACATACAACATAATTCTAGAAAATTCTAGGTCAAGTTAACAAATAATACCTAGAGAAGATTGCATATTTCATCATCGAAACGAATATCATTCAAATAAAGACCATCAAGGTTCTTTCATCTCTTATTAAATAAATATTCTTTATATTGAAATTCTTCAAACATTATAGTAGAGTACTATCAAAAATTAGAACATCAATGAAGTCCATATTAATCTAACAGAAATATTTATTTAAATAAGGTACAATGCATTTTATTTATTACTATATCAATAATCAATAATCGTGTCATTATTAATTTTATCATCCTATGAAAATGTATAACAAATAGGATATATATTTTCATCTTTTTATGACATTTTTTAATATATATATAGAAGATTCTGTTATAAACTCATTTGATAGAGAATTATTTGCTCTATATAAGAATAATATATATATTTTATAACGTTATATCGTTTATAATCAATAAAAAAAAATGATTAAATATAGAGGCGTAAAAAACAGTCCATTGGGAATTGAATATTTTGATCAAATATTTAACAACTTATGAAAACAAGCTTAGAATATCGATTGAGAATAACTTTCAAAAAATTCTTAAATATTTAATCAAATCTTCATTTTTTATTATTTATAAGTTATATAACTCTATAAAATGAGTCAATATTATAGGAGATAATATCCTAATTATCCTTCATTATTCCAATTATAAGTGTTAAATATATCATATTATATCTTATTTAGATGTCGCGCAAGTCGAAAATCTAAAGAAATTCTTCATTATAAAATGAAATTGATTTTTATCTATATATATATTGTTAAATACATTATCTTGAGATATAAGTATATATAACATTGAAAGTATTTTTTTAATAGTTCTATTGGTTTATTGATAAAACAAAGGAAAAGAAAGAAAAAAAAGGAATTTCTTTTTCTTTTACGCTCAGTTGTTTGATGACTCATCTCTCACTGTCAAATTCATTGTCATTATACATTTATATTAAATTTCTAGATATATATATATATCAAATGGCATTAATGCCAATTGTTAAAGTAGTTGATTTGTATGTGTATTAAATAATTTTTATTTATTTTTAAATAATATAAAAATTCTTTGTTTTTTTTCTTATTTTATATATATATAGATATCGTCATGAATTATTTGATAATGGTTTTGGTATTGAATGGATGGATGATAGTGATAATGAACCAAGAAGAACGATTACTGAAGAATCTCTTAATGATCAAGATTTAATAAATAATTCGAATTATATACAATCAAAACATTCTCGTTCAATAATAACAGTTCGATCAATTTATAATAATGCAACACGTCTTCCCGCACATATTTGGAGATCACTTGCTAAAGTTGAAATTATTTTATTAAAATAAAAAATAAAAATTTTTATTAATTTAGATTTTACCTGGTGATGTTGTTGTTGAATTAAATGGTGTAAGTACAAATGGACAAACTCTTATAGAATGTAAATAAAAATTATTCAATTTTATTTTTTATAAAAAAAAATTTTTTTTTAGTTGAAAAAAATTTAAAATTATCTGGTAATCGAGTTCGTATTCGATTAAAATCAGGTATGAAGTTTATATTTTTAGAAATAATATTCTATATTTTTCTTTTTCTTTTTTCTAGTTACATTAGGTAAGTGTTTATATGTCATCACTTACATACTTATATAGATTTAATTTGTAAGAATGCAAAAAAAATTTGTGTTTTTTTTTCTGTTAGCTTTAAGTATGAGATTAAAAGATCAGATTAGTATGTACATCGATTTATTTAATCTTACACAACTATTATATCTATAACAAAAGATAAAAACTAGTTACATCTTTACAAATGTACATCTTTCGAGGGGTATGATTACAAAAGTGTTCGATTTCATTATTAACACCCACTTTCAATGTTACTATTTGTTCTTCTATATGTGTGAGTATTGATCGATATAATCGATTTCTTTTCTCTTCCTTTTGTTCTTTTCACATAACAAGCATATTTGTATACTTGCGGGACTCTTTTGTTCATGTTCCGTTCACCATCATATAATGAGATAATGTTCTCGAAGAATTATAAAGCAAAGAAAAGAAGAATAGCTTTGAGTGCCTCTTTGTTTCTTAGATATTAATGGTAATATTGATGAGAAATAGTTTTTTTCTTTCTCTTCTTCTATGTACTTACATACATTTCTTATCAATTTATCACTCATTTTTATTTTGTATCTTTATAAATCATTTAATATTACATACATAAATAGGAACTCTTGGGAGTTATCAATGATCATAATAAAATTATTATAATAGAATTTCTTTTGTACATAATTTGACAATAAGAATGAATATATTAATGATACATTGTATACAAAATCAAAATCAAAGTAAATAGAATAATATTAAGTGAAAAGTCCATTAGTAATTGATATGATACGATAAAAGAACAACTGATATATTTTTTTTTGTCAGAATGTTATTATTACCATTGACAAGTGACTTATAGCTGATTAAATATCGTAGGTATATATTAAGTCAATGATAGAATTTTTTTATTTTTCTTTAGTAAGAAAAATATATTTATATTGTTTCTTTTTTTTTTTTTTTTTTTTTCGTCGTTCTTTCTGTCTATTGCATTTTATTTTTAATATAAATTGGATTGCATATCATTCCCGAGATTGATTTTACCATATATCTATTCATGATGACCCTCAACAATATTTAGTTTGCATTCTAAATCTAATCTCTCATTCACAATAAGAACTGACAGTTTAGAAATGAAGAAGAATATTCTTGAGATAAATAGATATAAAATAGCTTGTTCTTTCTATTTCTAATTGACCAAATAAAGGTCAATTATACAACATATTTTAATATAATTATAACATTTTTGAATAAATTATGTTTCTTTTTTTTTTTTTATTAGACTATAATGGTTATACATCATCAACTCTAATTAATTCAACTTGGCATTCACCTTCATCATATACATCATCATCAATAAATAACGAAAATAGTTCAGATAAAAAATCTTTAACTAATGGACATTCATATAATCATTATTCATTAAATAATAATTCAATGACAAATGGTTATAATCAATCAGCAAAAAGTCGTTCATGTGAAAATAATCTTGATTCATTTGGTCGAAAAGTATCAGATGAATTAGCTATATCATCATCATCATTAATTGATTTACCTACATCATCAATAACAAGTCATGCTGATTATGATAATCTTAATGTTGTTAATGGACATGATGAAATAACAACAATAATACATCAACCAATAACAAGAATATCTTCACAATCTCAATCACCTATATCAGGTGAACTTGATCAAAAAATAAAAGATGAAATTGATGCAAAACTTAAAGATATTGATGATGAATTTCAATGTAATTATTAAACGAAAGCTAAAAAAAAACAATAATGAAATTTTCGTTTTGTTTTTAGTACCAGTTACTGCCGAAACAGTTAATAAATCAGTTGATCTTCCATCAGCACGACGATTAGCTAAACGTCTTTATACATTAGATGGTTTCAAATCAACTGATGTTGTAAGACATTTATGTAAAAGGTATATTAAAATAACTTGTTTTCATTTCTATTTTTTTTTTCTCTGAGAAAAAGAAAATGTCATCCGACTAGCTCATATAGATTAAGGCAATCATGTTTCTATACCTTTTTTTTTCTTCTTATTTTGATCTTAGCCAACAAACATGCAATGTATTATGCATGATAGATTCTCGTTTTTTTGTTGTTTCTTACTTTGACTAGTGTTCGTTTCTTTTCTTTTTTTGGTCAGTTCTTAATTTGATTAGAATAACATGCTTGCGTGCATAGAAATAAAACAAAAAAAAAAGAGAAACTAAGTAGAATTGTATTGCGTCATCTTCTTTCCGGAATATGTCTTTTCTTTTTCTCATATTTCTGTTTTTTTCCTTTGTAGTTTTTCTTAAATCTGTTACTATCAAGTAACTACTGATTCCTTTTTCTCTGTTCTTGAGTCTTCCGGCTAGACTGTTTTCTCTCGATTTCTCATTTTTTTCTCTCTGTTACAACCGAGCACATCATCACCATGTGTGTATGAAAATAGTTCGACGACGAACGGAGCGAGTAAGCAAGCAAGCAAGCAAACAAGCAATGGAATTTTTTGCATTGCGCCTGAATTGAACATTAGCGAGTGAAGTAGTAGTTGTAGAGTCGATTTTCGCTCCGTTCTGTTTCACAACCGCTTATCATCCCACGCGTTATGTGCGTCGATTAGCAGAGAGGATTGTAACATTGAGAACGTGTTATTGGCAAAAAAACGTTCACCATCATCTCCTTTCCGCAGGCAAGGCTATTCGTTATCATTAATATTACTGTTCGTACGAGCAGTTTAATTAAAGAATACACATCAACATGTGTGCATGGTGGGAATATGTGTTTGCTCGATTGTTGCATCTGTACGAATGAACGAACGTATGTGAGTTTTATATATATTCTTCTTTTTTTTTCATCATCTAATAGTTAGTTTAATTCATTTTATAATAAGAAAGAAAAAAAAATTAATAAAAGTTAATTATTATTATGTAAATAAGAATTGTAAATATATGTTAAATCTTATAAATAACAATTTTCCTTCTTTTTTATTTTTCAATTCTCGTCGGTAATTCATAAATTATTTTGCTTTTTATATTCTAACTTATCAATAATGTATATGTTTCAATCTGAGAAAATCGTAATATAAAAAGAAAAAAAATTATTTCTTTTTTTTTGTGTTTTTAAGCCTTTACTTTAGTTAAAATCTTTTGATTGATTTACTTTTTTTTTTTTACTGATGAATGAATGTATTATTAAGAATGAAAGTAACAGGAAATCCAAATTAGAAACATTCGTTAGATTTCATTATGTTTGTTATTAATATTGTTGTTGTTGTCGTGGGAAAAGGCGGAGAAAGAAGAAAATTTATCATTGCCATTTATAAATATAACTATTAGAGATTGAACTATGATGATAAAAAAAAGAGTATTCAGGTAAGATATATTTTTGAAACTTCCGTTAGGCAAATAGGATTTTATTTCTGAAGGTAATTTGAAATATCATAAATTCTTTTTTTCTATTAAAAGAAATGTATGACTTTACTTGTTGAATTAATAGAAATTTCTATAAAACATAAAGATTTCCGTTTGTCAAAAAATTATTCATGCAATATAAAAAAAATGAGAAAAATATCCACTTTTTTTCTCATAAATATTTTAGTATATTTTACTCAAAAAATAATGTTAAAAGCTATATTTCTTCATCATCTTCAAGTTAATCATTATTTATGCTGATGGTTAAATTTGTTTGGTGAGCCGAGAAAATGAGACTTTTCCATCCTCAAGCAAAAAAAACATTATTTTCTTATTCTTATTTTTAATAAATATTTATATTAATAATTATTATTCTTAGGAATGATTTTAATCAATTGGTAGCTGAAGAATACGTTAAATTATTTAATTTTCAAGGTGATACACTTGATCGTGCATTAAGAAAATTTGTTAAACAATTTACACTTATTGGTGAAGCACAAGATCGTGAACGGATTTTACATTTTTTTGCTGCAAGATATCTTGATTGTAATCCAACAACATTTACATCAGTTGGTTAGAAGAAAAATTTTTTTTATATTTTGACTTTTTTTTTAATTATTTATATTCATTTTATTTAGATGCTTGTCATATGTTGACTTGTGCAATAATGTTACTTAATACGGATCTTCATGATCCTGTAAGTATAATTTAAATTAAAAAAAAACAATTTTTTTTCTTCTTATATCGAATTCAAGGTCAATATGATCGATATCGTGATTATTTTTATTTCTTTTTTTCTCTTGCTTGAAAAGTTATGATAATTAAATAGGAAAAGGAAATTATCTGTTTCTTTTTCTTTTTTTTATTTTGTATAAATGATGCATTATTTGTTTATATGAATAGATGTTCATCGATATGCATCATTTAGAACTAATTTATACTATTATTTATTTATTTATTTTATTTTCTTTCATAGAAAATTCAGAATAAAATGACCTTTCAACAATTTAGTGATAATTTACATGAATTAAATGATGGAAATGATTTTTCAAAAGATTTACTTAAATCATTATATAATGCAATTAAAAATGAACAACTTATGGATGAAACGTAAGAAAAATGATATATATGTAGCTTTAGGCAATTTTTTTTTTCTTTTCCTTACTTAATCAATTGATTGAATAGTATTTTAAGAAACAACATCGTTAATCGTTTTGTCCTTGTATCAATGTAGCACTTATATGTTCTTGTAAATAACAAATTTCTAGAATCGATGTTTTCACTTCAACAATTGATTAATTGATATGATGACAGGCATTAACTGTAGGAAAAAAAAAAGAAGAGCCAGTCGAAACAATTTATCATAGAAAGATACTATTAGATATATATATGTCCATTAGTCGGTTTTTTTTTATTGTTAGAATAAATGTGCATGACCTTCAAAAGTTATTTTAATATAATAATTATTCAGCCTATACCGGAAACTGGTTTGTATGGTAGAATAGGAAACGCGTGTGTTTGCGTGTGTCACGCTCATTGCAACGTCCATCGTCGTTCACGCGTAAAATATATTTTGTCATCTTCATTGAACAAACCATACGTTGTCTTTTTTTTTTTGCTTCTAATTCTATTATTGAACTTACTCCTCCTGTATACATACTCATCATTAGCACGCAACATAATAGAGAAACGAATGTATGAGAGAGAAAGGAAAAAAAAAAGAAAAGAAATTTATATCATCTAACTGATGCATCACTATTCGTTTTGACAATTGTTTATATTAAAGGCGAGAGATCTTCTGTTTTATCTTCTTCGTCTATCTGCTTGTCTATACATAATATACATTCATTGACTAGTGTTTTGTGTATGTATCGATGTAAATGATACATAGATATCACATTTGTTTAACGATGTGAACAGAATAGGAACAAAAAGAAGTAAGCGAGTGTGAAAATATGTACAGGTATCGATGATACTTAGCACTTTTTCGACAGTCATGTAGATAGATAAAATCGAAATATATGGAGTAAAAAATAAATTCCATTTACATATTTTTTTCTCGAGCAAAAAAAGAAACATCAGACGTGTTGTTATTTCATAAGAAGCAATAAATATAATAAAAAACAAATGTTATGTGTATCTTTTTTTTTTTCTAGAACTCTTGCTTCAGACGATTATAATGATGTACGATTAGGTTACCATGGAACATTACATGGTTATAGCAATATAATTAATCCATTTTTAGAAGTAAATTTATTGCTTAAAATAATCATAAACACTCATTTCTCTTTTATTAGATTCCTGATACAAGTAAAAGTATTGAATACATGCAGGTAATCTTATTTTATTTATATAGAAAAATTAAAAAAATTTTTTTTTCTTCTTTTTTTAATATTTATTAAGGGTTATCTTATGCGTAAATGTTGTGTGGAATCTGATGGAAAACGAAGTAAATAATAATCTTGAAAAAATTTTTCCATTCATATTTATGTTTTTTTGTTATATTAGCTCCATTTTTACGTCGTAGTTGGAAAGCATATTATGCTAATTTACGTGATATGGTACTTTATTTACATAAAAATGATCAACAACCAACAACAATATTAATTGGTGATACAAATGCTATACGTTTACATCATGCATTTGCTCAAGAAGCTGTTGATTATCGTAAAAGACAACATGTTTTTCGTTTAAAAACATCTGATTGGGCAGAATATTTATTTCAAACAACTGATCGTGATTTAATGACTCAATGGATTGATGCAATTAATTTTGTAGCAGCATCATTTTCATCTCCACCATTACCTGCAGCTATTGATTCAGTATCATTACATTTTCAACGACCACTTTTACCAAGTGTACAAACACGTTATTCAGTTGTAAATAAAACTCTTTTTTTTATTTATATTTCGATATAAATAATTTATATTTAGTTTGAACAATATGATTTTATTGTTCATCAAATAAATGATATAACAAAACAATTAAATGATTTAAGAATTCAATCTTATGCGAATAATACGATTAATGGTGATATTAAACAAATAAAAGCATGTGATATTATTGAAAATAAAGATAAAATTGAATATCTTCAATATGAAGTAAAAAAAAGAAATTTTTCTATATAAATCATTTTTTTTCTTTGTATTATCTTTTTAGTTACAACGATATGAAGCATATGCTGATCGATTACGAAGACATTTTCAACAATTACAATTAGATCGTTCATCAATTAAAATCAATTCAAATGATAATCAACAACATCATAGTTTTATTGGACCTATTGAAGCATTTTCTGATGGAAATACTTCTCAACAATTATCATCTGTTAGTTATAAAAAAAGTTCTCAATCAGCAAATATATCATTAGCTAATGCAAATCGTTATAGTTATATGATGGCTGTTAATACTCATCCATTAACAATGAAAGAACATAGATTATAATAAGTCTGATATTTAAATCAATTGCACACCTTTCTTAAGCACGAGTGTTTTTTTACAGTGCATTTTAGAATTATTGTATATAAAGGTGTATGCACTTTTTCTTTATTTTTTTCTTCTTCTTCTTCTTCTTCTTTTCTTGTGAACATGCTCAATACTTTCTCTTGTGTTTTTTTTTCTATTTACGATCTTCTTCACTAGTCTTATTTCTTGTTTGCTTCTCTCATTTTGTGTATGGATGTGTATATGCTGTCGTTTTTTTCTTTTTTTTCTTCTTTTTTGCCAAATCCCGGTGGTAGATGGGAGAAAGGCAACTCTCGCGTTGTGGTTCACAGAAATATTCAAAATAGACAGCTAGTAAATTGATTTTAATTAATTATTGAATTTTTAATCAAGAATATGTTAATTAATGAATAATATTTTCATTAAATTAATTATTATTTATGTCATAATGTTGATAAGAGGATAGAAATATGATGTTAATAACTATATTAAAGATTAAAGTTACATTTATGTAGAAAATAAGTTTGAAATGTAATTTAAAAAGAAGATTTTAATGAAAAGTTATTGAGTACATTTTTTTTCAACTTCAATTATCAATAATTTTCAGCTTGACATATTCCTATTGGAATGTTACTTTTTATAAATTATACACATCAATGAATCTCTACTAGATTTCCTGTATAATATAAATGATTTTCTTTGTATATGATTCAATGATCATATAATAATAATGAAGTCCTATGATTGAACTTTGTTCAAAAAAAAAAGGAAAAACAAAATATTCGAATTTAATAAAAATAGGAAAGAAAAGTTTTTATTTTCTTCTTTTTTTTTTTTTCTTTTAACTAATATTATCTCCATCTAAAAACCATGGTTGACCTGATGAACGTGCTGTTAAAATATCACAGCCTGTATCTGTTACAAGAAATGTATGTTCAAATTGAGCTGAACGTTGTCCATCTTCTGTTGCAGATGTCCAATTATCATTCCAAAGTATATCTCTCCATGTTCCTAAAATAAAATAATAAATAAAAATTTATTCATTTATTTTTTTTACCAGCATTTATCATAGGTTCAATAGTAAATGAATGACCTGGTTTCATAATACCAATTGCTTTATTTTCTAAAATAAATACAAATAAAATTTTCAATAGATCTTTTTTTGAAATATTTACTAGCATAATGAGGAATATTTGGTGCACAATGAAATAATCTAAATAAATTTTATAAAATTAAATAAATAAAATTTATTTATATAAATATACTTATGAATGCCATGTCCACAATAAGAACGTACAACTGAACAACTATTTGCTGTAGCATGTTTTTGTATTTCATTTCCAACATCACGATATTTTGTACCTGGACGAACTAGAAATAATTTCTTTTATTTTTTTTTGGTTGAAATTAATTAATAATTTACTCATTTCCATAGCTTTTTCTAAACATTCATAAGCAGTACGCACAAGATGACGTGATTTTGTATCAACATTACCAATAAAAAATGTTTCATTAAGATCACTATGAAAACCACGTTTATATACGCTAATATCAACTATTAAAATTGAAAAAAGAAAATAAAATAATAAATTATTATTTTTATTTATTTTTAATTTTTTTACTATTAACAATATCACCATCTTGTAATGGACGTAAATCAGGTATACCATGACAAATAATTTCATTAACACTCCTTTAAAAAAAAATATCATTTAAATTTATGATTATAAAGAAAAATAATAACTAACGTGCAACATGATTTAGGAAATTCATAATAATTAAGTGGTGATGGATAACATTCATTTTCAATACAACACTAAATTAGAATAATATTTTTAAAATTATAATAAAAAAATAAAATAATTTTACTTCATGAACAATACGATCTATTTCTTCTGTTGTCAAACCAACTCGAAGTGCTCTAGCAGCTTCATCTAAGACAATACGACCAATCTAAATATTTTAATATAATCTATTTTTTAAAGAAAAAAACAAAAAAACAAACTTTGCAAGTATCACGTAATGAATCTTGTTCATCTTCAGTTAATACACGAATTGTACTACTTGAAGATTTTTCTCCTTCTTCCGATTTTGATCTACCTTTTGGATCATCTGCATAATCAGGTCGTGGTATATGTGGTGGGATTAATCGACGAGCAGTCTAAAATAAAATATCATTCATTATATAAATTATTGATATTATATTTCTTACTTGTGGATATGGTCGTAATGTTCCAGTATAATGAAAACCTGGCCATGGATTATAATTTTCTATAGATCCACTAGTTGAAGCAGAATTTTCTATTTAAATAGAAAATTATTATTTAAAATTTAATTAAAATAATTGAAATTATTCATACTTGCTTGTACATGTACTTTTTTATGTTCTTGCCAATAACTTTTAAAACAATCTTGTGAACAAAAATATGATCCATCAAGAATACCTAAAAAAATAAATAAAATAATAAATAATAGAATTTAATATAATCTTTTACCTAATTTAACACAATTTGGACAACGAAGTTTAGCTTTTTCACCACAATTCGGTGTAACACATGTATGTTCATCAATAGTAGTAGTTGCCATTAAATCTACAGATTAAAAATAAAATAAATTTTTCTTTTTTTTGTTAAAATAATTTATATGGAGTGCACGCATAAAAATATGGGTTTTTGTCGTTGATTATTTTTCACAACATAAAAACACAACAATAATCACTGTTTTTTTCCCTCTATATACATTTTAACTTTCTGATAAATAAAACTACATAACAACAACAATAATAATAATAATAATAATAAGGAAAATTTTTCTTGTCTTTTTTTTCTCTCTCTCTCGATATAACATAAAAATAAAATTCAATGGAAATCTATTGCACAGATCATCGATTTCAATAAGAAAAATAATTCACAGATCCCAACTAAATAAATGATGTTTCATAAGCATATCGCGTACACTTGATAGAACATCAACTTGTCTATAAGCTGGTGGTAATTCAAAATCTTGTTGTAATGTAAACGAAAACTGTTGTAAAACTCGAAGATCACATTTTATTTGAACCTAAAGTTAAAAAGAATTAAATTATTAAAATTATTTTTTTACACATACCCAACATGGTGATCGTAAAAATGACCATGGTAAATACCATTTATTAATAATATCAGTACATGAACATAATGTTTCTAACCATAAATGAAGAACTTGTTCATTGAGACCAACACATAGAAATGAGCGTAATTTAACATCCATTTGAGCATGAGCTAGATTATGTGTATAATTAATCGAACGTATACAACGACATAAAAGTTCTTCAGGAGTTAAAATTCGACCATCTTCATCCAAACGATACGTTTTACAAAGTATAAGACGAGCATAAACACTATCAAAATCTTTATTTATTGCATGTAATGCTGCTTCTTCAATAAATAACCATGGATGGCATACACCACCTAATTTAAAAAGAAAACAAAATTTTTTTCTGTGTGATGGACAGTCGTAAACAAGAGTTTCTGTATATGATGAAAGTCTAGAAATTCCTGTATACGTGCTTCATAAAACATGTAGATCACTTAATTACAACGAGAATTATGAGGAATAGTATTATTTTTTAATGTTAGTATTTGAATCTAAAAAGGATTGCTCATCAAATCTTACTAACGATATGACTATTTCCTAATATTTTTATATGAGACTAATATCAGACCTATGAGATGTTTTCATACGAAAGATAAATACATTTGCACGAATATTAATACTTCTGGGGCCTTGGGACTAACACATTAATTATTTGTGCACCATTCCTTTTTAATACAAGAATTACTTGTGATACTCATCAATAACAATATCTTACTTTCTAAAAGTTTGAATTCCTTTCATTGAACTATCACTAAGTTTTTAACACTCAAACGATACTAATCAGTCTTTTTCTACACCAATGAACACAGTAAAATAAGTCAATAAATTTTATTCAAATTCGTAATGTAGATGGTTAAGGCATAGTGTTATATGCTAAGAAATCAGCTGATATGAAGTAATCTTTCTTTTCAAGGTTATAAAACTGAAGAGAAGAAATAGATGTTATCTATATTCTTCTTGAATAGAGATGTTTGAGACAAAAAATTGTAATTCTGTCGCGCTAGAATCAAAACTAACAATTATGGTTGAATTTTTCATGTTTTTTAATGAAGTATGATATAAATCAAAGCGAAACCTGAATGAGATAATCGAAAAACTCAAGTTCGCTGAATGAATTAATCAAATAATGAGTTTTTATAAATATTTTTTATATTTAATTCGAATAAACCGAACTAGTTCGACTCAGTTCTGTTCGTTTTTCGTTCTTTGTGCAGCGTTCGAAATCCTCTAGAACGAAGATTTATGTCCACTACTATAAAAGACTTTAAGTACTTATTTCCTCAATTAATTATAGAAAATAAAAAGATTTTTATATGATATAAAACATGTTAAGTTATCAATGTTTCTGATTTTCTTACCGAGTACAGTTGGCGTTTTTCTTAAACCATGTTCAAAAATAGCTTTAATACAAGTAGCTAATTTTCCTCTAACAAGATCTGATATATATTCATTAACATTATCATCACCGGCTAATGAATATAATTTCGATCTTTCATCAACTAATTGTACAAATTTCGCTGGAAACCATCCATGTTTACCATTTAATTCACCAATCCAACAATGTTCATCATTCATTGATAAAATTTTTAAAATATCATTACGTTTAAAATTTAATTCATTTGAATCTTGACTATCAAAATCTAATAATGCTTTTGCTCGTTTATATTTTTGTAATGATATATTTGAATAATGTTCATGATCTTTAACATGTGATTCAATTGAATAATCAACATTAAGATCAACATTTTGTATATTATAATTATCTGGATCATTATCTTTAAAATGTTTAGCTATATTAAGTATTCCATCACGTAAATTAACAAGAATTTCTGTTTGTGTTATATTACGTTCAATAAGTTCTTGAGATTTATTTGATGATATTGTTGATTTTATTTTTTGATTATGACGTCGATGTAAAATATCTTTTGGTAAATTAACTAAAGGCATTTTAGGATTTATTGTAAAACCTTCTTGTGACATTAATTCTGCTAAATATTTTTTTCTATATGAATCAATAATTGTTGTTGTTAAATTAAATACTTTAGGTAAATCTTGAAATATTTGTTCATTATTACCATATTCATATTCAAATAATTGAGGTAATTCACATAAAAAATTTAATATTTGTGTACTATTTGTAAATTCAATTAAATATTTTTCATATTGTCTTAACATAGTTAAACCTATTTGAAATAATATTATTGAACCATATAGAAAAAAATAATCCCATAAATGATAAATAAATTTAACATGAAATACATTAGAATAAAGTGTTAAAAACCATTGAAAACATATTAAAGTTAAATCAATATCATATTCATCTAATAAAACATGAATTTTTGGTAAATTTTGTTCAATTAAATGACGAAATACGCGAATATCAACTTGAACACCATATAATGATACGGAATAATATTGAGCAGGTAAAAGATCTTCAACAATTGAACACATCATCCAAAATGCATCTTCTTCTTCAAATAATAATAATAATGTTGCACAAATAACACCCATACCCTAAAAATTCAATAGATTTTCTTTAGAAAAAAAAGAATATTATTTCGATTTAAAAATTTAAAATTTTCTAATAAAACACTTTTAGCTGTATGTTTTTTTTTTTCTAAAATCAATATTTGAAGAGAATATAAATGATTATATACCTGGCAATAACCAATATCTAAAAACAGAAATAAAATATTTTTTTTTTGTATAATAAAATAAAAATAATTTAATTTTACCAGGAAAAAGCCAAGCAATTGCTCGTAAAACTCGTCTTAATCTTGATATACCTGATGCATTCATTGACATAAAACATGCATTTGTTGGTAATGTTCTTAAAAGATCTTTTTCAATTTGTTTTGAATAAATTTGAACATCATTATTACATTGTTTAAGCATATCTGTATAAGACATTTTAGCTTGATATTTTTTACGTAATGAACCACTAAGACACATCCATATTTGTGCACGTATTGATAATGGAATACCAAATGATTGTTGTAAAAGTATAGGAATTTTAATATCTTGTCGAAATTGTTTTGGATCTATTTTATGTACAAATTCTTGTTCTTGTATAGGTAAATGAACAACATCAATTTTATATGTTGAATCAAGATGTGTAAGCCATTTTAATTTAATTTGTTCATTTTCATTTAATGGGATTATTTCATAATGTTGTTCATTTTCATTAATATCAATACGAAAACCATATTCATCATAAATTGTTTGATCATCAGTATCATTTAATAATAATTGAGGTGATGGAATAAGAGAATTAATAAGAGCAGAAAATGGTTCACCAATAATAATAGGTGATGATATTTTATCATGATTATTATTATTATTATTACCTAGTTTTTTTTCTGTATTATTTGTTATTGTTGTTGTTAATGATGTGGAAGAAGGTGGTGGTGGTGGATATTGTGAAGAATAAAGTGTATCATCCTTTTCACAATAATGTGAAAAAATATGATCAGATGTCATTGATAAGGAAGAATAATCGGTACCATTTGCAAATGAATTTAACATCGTTGTTACTTGAAAGTGAAAAGAAAAAAAAGATTTTCAAGAGATTATTTAACGTAGCTGGTTATGGCAGTTCGTAAAATTCAATTGTGTTTTATGTTCTATTCATGGTCATGAAATATACTATTCTTTCATTGATTGACTAAATTTCCAATAATATAGTAGAGAGAGATACAATCATTGTATATATTTGAATTATTATGATTGGCTGTTTAGTTTTTACAAATGAAAATTTTTTTGTTTATTATTCTATTGTTATATTTATTTTACCTTTTATTTTTGTATATAGTATAAAATAATTGATTTACGTTTAAGTATAGCTTATAAAGAAATATTACAATACTATTGGAAAAAGATAATAGAGAAAGATTTGTTGATTTAGTTATAACAGGTGATCTATAACAGATGGTTGTTATTTGCATTCGTTCTTTCTTTCGTGCTCTCTAACGAGAAAACCTCTCAAGATGATAAATCACTTTTCGATTCGAACTAAGTTCGTTCCTATCTATGGTGCTTTCCAATGAAGTCCATAAATTGATCGTCCATTTTTTTGATTTCATTTCCATTGATCAGTTTTCGCTTTGTCATAAACTGCAAAAATTTAACTATTCAAAATATATTTCTACTATACGTTAAATTGACCTTTGTAATTTTGCGCGAGTATATATCATATTTATGTTTGAAATTCAAAATTCAAGTGACAGAAACTACAAATTCATGAAAAGACATTGATTATGTTCTTTTTTGAGCCCATCGTTTTAGATCTGCATCGTGAATATGTCAACAACAGTCAACAATTCTCTCGAATTTGTCAAAAATAAAAACTCTCTACTGATTCGACTTTTTGCTTCTTGGTTCTGCTCTCTTCAATATAAGTACGGAAGGACATCAAGTAATATTAATAAGAAATTCGTCTGAATTGATACCATACGTTCTTCTAACTGTATTTCCCTTTGGCAGTCTTCTGATCAATATCATCATAGTATTCTACGGTTCGTTTCATATAGAAAAGAAAGAAGTTCTCAAAGACGGACGTTCGGTATCTTCTTTCTCGTACTCAGAAACAGCAAGCGGTTCATCCAGATCTTTCTCATAACCATCGATTTCTCTATCCGATGTACTGTAGTCAAATGCCGTTATACAATCGTGAGCGCAGGAGTTACTTATTAAAATCGACTAAACGATATCGAACAGTTACTGAACTATCTCGATTTCCTACACATGTGGTATTGAAATTGAATGAAAAAGTTGTTTTGACACGAGGTTGGCCAGTAGCTGCACTCATTTTTATCCGTTCAAATAGAGTAAAAGGATTAACATATGTGATTCACGATAAAATGTTTACAAGTATTCATGTATGTTTTTCTTTTTAGTAGCGATATACATTCAAATACTGACTACAATCAAGATAATATTTGTTTTCTTTCCTCAGACAATAAGCGCTCGATTCCTAGCATCATTTATTTCTTGTGCGAAGAAAAGGAAAATTCTTGACAAAAAAAGTCTTTTCACATGTATAGGCAACAAAGTCACGAATCTACATTAAAAATATCGGCTCAATCTAAGGTATTTTCGTAGAGATATTAAAATTTCAACGAGAAAATCTTTATTTCAAGAGAAAAATTGACATGCCTCTAACTTCACGGGAAAGCACCATAGACAAGAACGAACTTAGGCTATAATATTAAGAATCATGATCTACATAATGAACCTAGTTCGAATTAAAAAGCGTTTTATCATCTTGAGAGATTTCCTCGTGAATGGTATAAAAGCCCATTTACCACAGAGAAAAAAATGAATATCTCAATCACACTTTGATCAAGGAAGCTCATTCTTTCACCACTGATAAGGAGATGTTTATAGCTTATATTCATACGAGAAACGTTGATACAAGTATTTTAAAATCTTACACATGCCGGTTATAAGAAAATGAGATCTTTTACAAATTATGAAAAAGTAATTTTCGTATCGCCGTGAATGGATTAAAGTAAAATATAGGATAACAATGAATCATCCAATATGAAAGAACGAACCGTGTTTTAATAAATGGAAAGATATTTATCATCTCTCAGTGGATGATGCATGGTCATTAACCATTGTCATGATAGTGATGAATATTGTCACAGAATGACATCATAAAATACAAGAGTACTAATGGTAAAATCAATAATATGTCCTTGCAAGTCAATTTTCAAAAAGAAATTCTTCAACCAAGTGATCAATAAATAAGAAATTATTTTCTGTTATTTATACTATTATTAATTATAATAGAATCATTTTTGGACGAATAATTGAGTATTTATGATCGATTTCTCATTGTATTTGAATGTAAATCCTTATAGTTTAATAACTTTATATCCTGATTTGATAATAGATTAGTATTTGAAAACAAAATGTTCCTTATCAAACCAGTTGACTTTATCACTTCTGAAGAAATCATTGAAGATGATTAAAACGATGTATTTAATTTGTAACTTGCAGAATATTTTTCTTCATCATTTACCACAATGATCTATACAATCAAGATAATTATTCATACATTTGATTTTCATTTGTCAGTGCATACAACGTATTGATAAGAAAAAGATTAATTCAAATTTTCTGATAGATAAGATAAAATCTTGACAAATACTCTACTTTTGCATTATCATTATTGACATATCATCCTCTTTGTACTGATTCTACATGAATTCCATCAAATTGTTTTGAATAAAAATTTATTTTTTCTCGATTCTCAATTTCATTGACTCTCTGCTATAGAAATAAGTTTTCATTACGATTTTATTTATCCATTATTCATTTAATATACATGAATTAATCGATTGAAAAAGCAATGAGCTTTAATTTCAATAAAACAATTGTTGAATACTTTTAAATAATTAAATAAAAATAAAATCATCATTTATACTCTAAATAAATAAGTTCCTTTTTTTTTTCTTCATTGCACATAAACTTGAACGAATAAAACTTTGTATGACAATAAACAACAAGAAAAAAAAACATGGTTTTTTATTTTATGAACCAACAATAATGTTATTAATAGGTATATGAATAAGTTTAACAAAAAAACCAATAAAACCCATTATAGCAAAACCAATTGCTGTTGCCATAGCGATCTTTTGAAATTCTAATTTATATAAATAAAATTAATAATAATAATAAAGAAAAAACTAAATAAAATTACCTTTACGATCAGGTTTTGTACATTTTTTAACTAAACGGATTGAATCTTTCATGAATTGTTTGCATGGTTCAGTAAATTGTTGAATTTGATCCATATTAATAATCTAAATATTCAAATATTTATATATAATATAATGAAATAATAAACTTACATCGAAATGAATAAAGTTGGATAATAAAAGACGGTTTTTTAAGAAACAAAAAAGATCGATCTATCTGCAATTATGTTTACGTATTCTCTCGAAAATATATCAAAGAATCTAACGATTCAACATAACCAATCAAAGAATAGCATCGTCAATTGATGACGTGAATCTGCATTAATAAATTGATTTTATTAGTATCAAATTTATCAATAAAAAATATTTATTTATAAATAAGAATAACATTTAAAATAATTTTGAAAATTTTAATAAAGATTTTAATACTATTCATATTGTAACAATGGTTACTACATGTAAGAGAACATGTAAATGGTAGTTTTTATTCAGCTGATATGAGTTTTTGAAAAACAACGACTAAATATACTAATTCTCGCATAAATTATCAATCAATAGAATTATAACATATTATAAGAAATATTAATGTCTACTGATGATTTATCAAATCCGACATCTTCAATAACAAAAAGTCCCATATCACGTAAACATCGAAGTTTTATTTATAATCAAACAACAGGAAAAAGTCCTGTGGATAATCTTCATACAAATGTAATTTCAACAACAAGATTACCATCTCTTCTTTCAAAATCAAGTATTTTTCCATCAACATCTGGTAATATCATTAATAAAAAAGAAATTTTTATTTTTGTTAATAATTTTACTTTTTGTTTTTTTTACAAATAGATACAATGCATTTTAAAAGATATCGTTCACAAAAAGATATTTTCAATACAACATCATCAAAAATTGAACGACAAACAACAAATATTAGTTCTCAAATACGTTTACCAACATTATGTACAACAACAACAAATGATAATGATCAAAAACGTAAATGTGAATATCAACGAAGACAAGTTCGTTGATTTCTTTTTTTTTCTTATTCTAATATTATATATTTTGTAATTTTATTAGATTTATGCATTAAATCATTTAATGCGAGAATTAGAACAAGAACAATTTCGAGAATTTTGTAAATTAAATGGTATTGGTACTGTAGATTCGGAAGAAATCGTTACTAATAATGAAGAATTAAATAATGAACCAATAACATAATATCTAACAGATATTTTTTCATATTTCGGTGATTATTTCAAAGCAAATCGAACTTTTTATTAAACTAGTCGCTATATTTTTATTTATTTCAATTGGTTTAATCAACGAATTTATTTTTTATAGAAAAAAAAACAATATATTTTTTGATAATAAAGTATAGATAAAATCTAGGTTTGTTTGTACCCGCAATTTTTCTTATGGTTTTTAAAATCTTCAAATAATATTACAGTTTTTTTTAGAAACAAAAGTTTGAATAGAAATTATCATGTCAGTATACATGAGACACTACAAAAGTTTTTTCGTTCGCTGCTTCTAAAAGGTTTAGTTTGATTTCAAGTATCCCATTGTAATGCATAGATATATTTCTAAGTCTTATACTTTTTTTACGAATTGTCGTTTCCTTTACTTGAGGTATTCACAAGTTGCTAACGGATAATTAATATTGAATAACAGAACTTCGCATTTCATATTTCGACCCCTAAAAATATTCCAATTAAAAAAAGTAAAATATGTCAGGATATTTAGCGTGAAAAGATTCACAATTTAGAAAGAACAGAATATTTATTTGAATACTAGGTATATTTTATTTCTTTTTAATGAAATGTTTACAAGGATCACAATAGGAAATGCAAAGTTCTCTCATTTATTATAAATCATTCGTTATGTAACGTATTGAAAATGGCATGTCACTAAACTAAAAGAAATGATAAATAAGAGCAAATGATAAGACTTATAAGTCTGAAATTTGACCCATAATTCTAAATATGTCTAGGTATTAAAAAGGAGTCCTTGAACCCAAAGTAAGTCTTTTACAAGAAACAGGTGAAAAAACTTTTGTAGTGTTCTATATGTATATGATTCTTCTAGCAAATTGATTAGAATACTAATATGAATTTACTTATTTGAAAATAGGATTAATGATTAAATTCTATTTTTATAGAAGATCATGATTTTTTTTTGGAGTTAATTTTTTACTGTTTTCATTCAATGACTCGAGATAAACAGTCTAATTCATATCTTTGAATCCGCTGTATTTTGTTTCGTTAATTGTTTCAATATCAACATCGTAAGATTTTATAGCGTATGGATAAATTATTGCTTAAAAATCAACAGTATTCCATCGTTTTAAGAACAATTGGTTAGTTATTTGAATATTGCAATCATTTAAACACAAACGTAGTTATAGGCATCAAAGTTGGTGTTATTTAGTTTCTGAAAAAAGAATAATAGATTTTAACAGAGATAAAACATCTACCTCTTTCCTAACAATAAGTCTTGTTTTCAATAAAATTATTTATAGTCGTGTCGAATATCATGTTATCTTCGGGATAAAGTCAAAAAAAGTGCATTGATAAAAATCAAGCTTTTTCACTGCCTGAGAAACTGAATAGCTGACATAGGATTACATTTCATACCGTGTGATATCTGTCATCCGACGATTTATTTTCTACAAAGATATATAAATGAAGGAAACAACACAGCAAAAGTCAGTGTACATCGAGTTAAAATGTCTTTATTCATAGTGATATCTTTTGTTATAGCTGCTATCATCGGCCTTTCGTCTGCTGATACAGTAGTATATGTTGGAGGTGATTATAGATTAACATTGGTTAATAATGATCGCGATTTCAACCAAAATACAAGAGACAAATGTATCAATACATTTTTTGAAACAATGTAAAGAAAATTATACCAATCTTTTTTCTCTTAGTATAGTGTAACATTATATAATATTTAGGCCACAAATGTGCGAACGATTCAATAGAAATTCATGCACGAAAGCTGTTACTATTACTATCGACCCAGGATATAACGGAGTTGCCTATGCTTCTGGCGATTCTATTGTTATTAGTGCAGCTTGGCTTCGAAATAATCCACAAGATACAGATGTTGTAACACATGAATGTATGCATGTTGTTCAACGTTATGCACGTTATGATCCAGGTTGGTTAGTGGAAGGTATTGCCGATTATGCTCGATGGAGATTTGGAAGAAATAATCCAGCTGCTAATTGGTGGTTACCAGATTTTGATCGTAGTCAACATTATACAAATGCATATCGTGTGACTGCTCGATTTTTAGCTTGGTGTGAAAGACGTTATTCAAATATTGTTGATCAGCTTGATGCCGCCATGCGTAGTGGTACATACTCAGCTGGTTCTTGGAATCAATTTGCTGGAGGTAGATCAGTCGATCAACTCTGGAGCGATTATGCCAACAATCCAAATTTGTAGACGTATATGTTATCGAATTATTTTTTGAACAGAAAAAATAAATTTGAATATAAAAAGAAATAGTAACTTTGGAAAGATAAAATTTGACATAATGTTAATAGCATATATTGCATTTTTCGATGAAGAAGTATTTCTTGTGTTTAATTAATTTCATTTAGCAAAATTTCCATAGTAAATGTATTGAACAAGGATACCCGAAAAAGTACCCTGCTACCAGTATGTTACAGAAACCTTAAGGGTATTGAATGCCTTAAAGTACTTTTAGATACCTATAAGATACTGAGACGGGTACCCTGCTGGAAAGTGTTCAGTAAATAGGTACTATTACACAGTATTTTTGGGTACCCCGACGCCAAAATTGCAGTATGTCGATGGTCGATGATCGAACCTCGCCCTGACCCTTTTTTCATTTTTTTTCTTTTAAGGCATATAATGACATTTTTTTCAATTTAATTTAATTTAATTTAATTTTTCCAATTCTCAAAATTCAAGCAGGTCAATTCTGAAATATGACCTCCGCACCTGAGTTGATCGGATATCCATCAGACCACTTCAAGGTAGTCCTGTCTCAATTTTCTATCGAGATCGGCATATTCTCGACTAGTAAATAGTCAAGAAATAATCGACGGAAAAAATAGTATTAGAAAAATTATTTTCTTATGTTTTGTCTAGTTGTTTAGATTAAGTGGTGTGCGCAAAAGAAAAGGGTAAATGAACAGTTTGCTGCACAGAATGAGACAAATTTAGGGTACTCTGTAGAAATTTTCTCAGTACATGGGTACTCTTAGCTCAGTACATTCGCTAGGGCTACTATCCAAAGAATATAAATTTTGGATTTTTATTATTATTAGATATTTTTTTTACAACGGTTTTTAATAACCGATCGAAGAGCAGTAAATGATAACTCTATATTCACTTATGTTTATTAATTACATTGGAAACAGCTTATGAAGAACATATTACTTGATATAGAGTTGAGTATTAATGAATAACCTTATCTTACTGTGCACAAAATTTCTCTATTAAATATAGTTAGATTTAATAACGTCATCATTCAATATCCAAAGATGGATATGAATAAGAAAATTTTCATTCGTCTTACTACATCAATATTTTTACTTAAGAATATCAACAATTATCCTAATTTCAACCAAAATAGAAAAATAAAGATCTTATTGATACATTCACTGCAAGAATAGATATGAAATATTGTCAGTTTTTCTGTCTATTGTTTTATAATTGTAGATAAATTTTCGAGTACAAATGTGTGATCGAGTTAATATTTAACTCTTTCCTAATTTTATGAATAATGAAATGTAATGGAATACCTATTTTAAATAAAAGTAATATTACAAATACATGACATTATTCATTCAATGGTTATAATTTAACTATAAAAAATACAGATTTACATTTCAATGCTGCTGTTTGACAATGTTTAGCTGAATTATATTTTCAAATATATGCTTGTTTAGTTAATCGTTTAAATCCAAATGCTTCTCAATCGATTCAAGTATTTATTGATGATCAAAATAAATATCCATTTTGGAGTTTAGCAGTTGATTCGACAATGATTATCAATGCTTATCGATTACATAATCTATTATTATTTCCACGTTATTATTATATACTAGCAAGGTACCCGCGACTTCGTTCCGGGTTGCGTGCATTGAAAGCAATCTGTTTCTCATGAGGTTGAAACTTCTTAATTGTTATAGAAACAAAGAAAAGCAAATAATAATAACAGGAATGGTTATTACAAAATCTCCTTGTCCATGAATATACGTTTCTTCCCAGTGTGTATGGTTTTTTCTTGTACCTTCATATGAATATCTTATAGTATATTTCGTATTTTTACCAGAAAAATTATTAAGTGAAAAACAATGGAGAATATCCTCGTTTGTGTAGAAAAAATTGGTTTCTTCGCAAAAATGAAAATTGATCGGACAGAATTTCGCTTTTTTTTGCAAAAAAGGAACTGCATAATGATTAAAATAGCAGAGAACAAAGTTTGCGTTCAAAAAGAAAAGGTTTTTTTCCCAATAGCGAAAATTTCTCGCATAGAATTTCACTTACTTTGATTTTGAAAACCAAAAGTATACAATTAATATAAACTTTCGTTTCTAAAATGGTAAGAGCTATTAAAGTTGAATCTTGTAGCATATTCTGCATTTTTGTATGAAAGATATTAAGCGAAATTAAAAGATAAAAAATGAAATAACAAAAAGTACATTTATATAGGTAAATACATAGATGGATATGGATAACCTACAGCGTCATACTCCTGTATCGAACATATTTTTATAGTCTATTTAACGTTCGATCTTATAGCTTTGTCTCACTTATTCCTCGTGTAGCCTTATCCCTTATTGCCTTCCTCTGTTCAGGACCTACAGGTAGCCTGATAGTGTAGCGTTTGAGGGTCTAAAGTTTTTAATGATGGTTATAAAGTTACAGAAAGATTTTGTTATTTGGCTTGAATATCAATATAATTCAAGTATAATTGATCAACTTGATAAAAGTTTAAGCGAAGTTACGTACAATCAAAATAGTACATGGAGTGAATTAACAAGAAGATCTACTGAACAATTATGGAGTGACTATACAGAAAGTCCATGTATAATTAATAATATTCCATTTATAAAACCAACAACAACAACAACAATTGAAATGACAACTGAAACAGTTGAGATTCATGATATAACAGCGATTAAATCGCAAATTGATCAACAAAATAAATGTAACTGATTCTGTAATTTGTATCTAGAAATTATTTTTGTTTTATTTAATTAATAAAATAATTATAATTCTCAAGTAGATTTAGATATTAACCTAATAGACTAAAAAGAAAAAATTTAAATATTTTAAATAATAAAGAAACTGTTGAAATAATTAGTTACGAACTTCTAGTTCGATTTAGATTGTTCATATAAACTATCTCATAACCTTTTCAATTAATCGAGATCAGGTTCTATTGTTATTGATTTGACTAGCTTTTTTGTCATTAATTTCTCAACAAAATAACTAGTATGATTCTTCTGGTAATGGTATGAAAATGTAAAACTCATAGACTAACGACTTGTTCAGTTCAATAAATAATTTTCATAAATTTGTAGTGTTTTATCTCGAATATATCATTGAGACAACTCTGTCTTATCACAAATAAAATAAAGATGTACCCTTTGTTGTTTCTTTTCATGAAATTGAAGAATTATTACATTTTATACGGTTTGATATTCACTGAACTTGCATGTACATTTAATGACATTTTCACTTACTTTAGTATCATCTTTCTTCATCAACGAATTGATTTCGAATTCGGTTAAAGGCCTCCATTTCAGAAACAAACTTTGTTATTTCTCATCCAATTTCAACCAAAATTTTAGAGAATGTTAGCCTATACTAGGAGAGGTTGTGGTTAAAATATCTCCTAAAATCTCCATGAAACTAATGAGTTATAATCAATTTATTGGTCAAAAGTACCCTAAACGTGGGCGCAAAGATTTCACAATAAGGATATGGCCTAAAAATTCCGAACCTTTTTCAAGTTGAAGAGCATTCCTAGGACCCGATCCTCTCAGGCTCCGATTTTCCAATTTCCATTTGTTTGTTTTTTAAAAACTCTTTACCGTAAAATTCATGAAATCATGCTCAACTAACTGTCTGCTATACAATAAAAAAAATGATTAATTCCATATTGAGTCGTTATTAAGAAATCCTTACCCGCGTAAACCGTATGGTCGAAAAATATGATAGTAGACACAAATTTTCACCGATAAGTTCATCCAAATCTGTTTGTTTTCCAAAAAATCATAAATATTCTGAAAGAGGAGACGTCGCTGTATCTTTCTATAAGGAACATTCAATTTCAAATTTTCTGATGCCCTCCCCCTCCCTCTTAATACAACCTTTGTTATGTGTTTGTCTTACGAGTTACACATATCTGAGTATGTTCTTTGCGAAAAAACTTTAAAGTATCCTATCTTATATGGATCTTGATAAGCATCATCAGAGTCAATATTTTAAATGTTTTCGTTGGACCTTAAAAAAGAAGAGCACTCAATCTTTTGGTTTATGAATATGGTACCATTATGAATCATGTTTCGTAAAAAATATATAAAAGTCGAACAAAATTCAATATGAAAGAATCGTTTTCTGTTGCAGATAAGTGTATAAAATGTACGTTGCTCGCAGAAATATCTACTTAACAAATGAATTGTTGTTTTTAATATCTTAGTGATAGTAATTATTATTTTTTCAACATGAATACAATTACAAATATTTCACAACATAGAATTACATTGCTTGCGTCAAAATTAGGAACAAAACAGCCATCAACATCGAAGAAAAAGTAATAATATCATGAACATTTTCGACTCGTCTATGACTAGTTTTTACTATATTCACAACTCTATCACCATTACTGGGTCATAGAAGAAAATCAATCAGAACAAAATTAGTAATTGATGAAAGAGTACAGTTTTTGTCGTTTTGTTTTGCACAGCGTTTGTAATTGTATTCATGTTGGAGAAAAAAATAATTATTCACATTGAGATATTAAAAATAACAACCCAATCATCTGATAGTTATTTATGTGAGAAATACACATTACACATTTTTCTATGAAAATTGTAATTATCTGTTGAACTATAAAAGTAAAAAATACTACGGTTTATAATGATAATATATTAGAGAGTAAAAGAAACTTGATTCTCTTTATTTAAAACTCAACGAGAGTATCTAAGATATTGGTCTTAGTGGTGTTTATTAAGAGCCATATAAGACAGAATATGTTCTAATCTCTTCTCACAATATACATTCAAATATGTCTTCAATAGACTCTTTCATAGAAACCTTTTTATAATCGCTTAATTAAAAATATAATGCAAAAAACCAATAATATAATTGAATATAGACTTGATATATTTGGTCACTAGACTATATTTAGAATGCAATTGATTTTCAAATTTTTTCTCATTCAATTCTTTTGAAAAAACTAATTTTCATATTAACATTAAAATATTATAATAATTCCCGTTTCCCGAAAGAAACGGGAGTGGACCG
>JAJEKB010019255.1:0-17920 GCA_022393335.1 Macrotrachela quadricornifera
TTAATACAATCAGTCATAGCTGAATCAAAATATTGTTTGACATTGTCTTCTGTTGCATTAATGACTGTTGTGATAGGTCCATGCTGAACAGGACATGATTGTTCTTGATATACGCGAGTTGTTAAACCAAATCCATCTGATTTATCAGCTGGCCATCTATATAATGACAATTGAATAGATATACTCAAAAGAAAAGGTGATTTCACTTACCTATAGAGAAAAATTGTTGAATGTGTTGAACCAGCATCAATAACAAGAGCATAATCTTGAAATGGATTTAGTTTAATATGCCAAAGAATAAGTAATGCACTAGTACCGATAAGTGAAAGGACCGCAACACTAATAGCTATAGTAAGAATAAGTTTAATATGTGCTCTAGTCAGCATAGCAGCGAGGTATTTATCTGTGATGAAGAAAAAATTTGTTAATTTTTTTTTTCGACAAAACAGTCTTGTAAAGATGATTAATAGCAGACTTTGTAGGTTTGTTGATTTTAATTTTTTAACGTATTAACGGTGCATCGGAACTGCTGACTGATTTTATATTGATACATTTTATTCTCACCGAACTGTCTTTATAGAGAAAATATAGAATAAAATGCACTCTTTGAAATGAATGTTAATTGACCCCTGTAGGTCATTGAGTCAAATTCACAATTTGTTTGCCGGTTATGGTCCCAGCTATATTGTGATCAATCTAGGGTCATTCATTTTTTTGCCTCTTTTCGATTATTTAAAAAAAACAAGAAATGAATGAATCTATATTGATTACGACATAGCTGAAATCGTGGTCAATAAATAAGTTGTAAATATATCTCATTGTCGAATACAAATATGTTTAATTTTCTTCGCTCAAAATTTTCGTATAAGTTGTTGCCAATTCCTGATCGATATATCTCACTATCAGTAAATCACCTTTTACTATTATTTAAGAGGTTAAATCATAGTTTTTAAGAATCTCTTCGTGGACTATATAAACTTTTTGGAATAATATTTTCGTTATCCATGTTTTCTTGCATATGAGATTCTAAAAGTTTGTAGTATTACTAAAATGGATAAGAAAAAATAGAATCTTCGATGAAAGTTGTGGAAATAATCTAATATCTTACAAGCATCCAAATTTCCAAAATATATAAGATTTTATTGCTTACTTGAAATAGACAATCACAATTTTAACTATTCCTCAGCTTCGTTTTGTTGGTTTTGCTCATATGTAAACACACAAAGAATAAGTCTGATGAAAAATTTATTGTCGCAAATGATAAACAAAAAGAAAATACTAATATATATATAAATATAGAGTAAAACTATAACAAATAAGAAAGAATCTATCACTATCTAAAAAATTGTGTATCTTTCTTCTGATCGCTAAGCATTTTATGTAGGAACTTGTCAAAATATGAGTGTGTTGTATAGAGAACATGCTTATAATAATTGAAATAAAGACTTAGATGAATATCAACATAGGATACAATAATACTGATATTCTTCCTTGTATATTTAAAAAGAAATCAAATTATGAAATTTATCAGATGATTTTTGTCATGTGTTAATTTATGATGGTGTATATAAGTCAATATATTGAAAAACATGTCAAATCAAGTAGTCATATATTATAAAACGATACAGTCGATGCACAAAAGACTAACATAGAATATAGTAGTTAGTGTCATGAAGATGTGACAGTGATATGCTCTCAAAATATACAACTAACAGCTATTAACATTAAACTTCTTTGACATGAATCTTTTGAAATTTCTATAGACTATTGCAAAGATGTTATAGAAATGAATAATAATATTGTGATAACGAAAATTGTTTAAAATATGAAAAACTCTTACGTTGATTATGACTACCAGTCAAATGTTGAAATAAAAAATAAAAGTAGAAAAGATAAGATAGCACTATGTGATAATAAAATATATATATAAAGTATAAATCGTTTATGTAATTAAAACAGATACATAACATAATTCTTAAAGATTAATCTTTTGCAAATTAGTATATAAAATTCATAATATAATAAGAAAAGTTTCATATGTACTTATCAACTGTATATTGAATCCTTAATACAACAGATGGCAGTAGTTGCCGAAGCTGAATTTTTCTATGTTTTTTTCTTTGAATATATCTTATCTTCATCATTAATTCAAATATTTTTAATACTAAAAATTTTTCTACATTAATTAGTTATATTATTTGAATGATCAACTAAATAAACCAATCATTTATCGACCTTTCAAATGCTTTGTTCATCGTTTTCCCAAAAAAAACGAGAATCAAATAAATCGTAATTATTCCATTAGTGCAATTAAGTTACTATCTTTTTTTGATAAAAATTTTTCTAAATCAATGACTACTGAAAAATCATCTCCAGGTAATATATATAAATATATTTTATTCTTAATTTCTTTTATTATCATTAAAGAATCTCCATCTCGAAAACGTCCACGTCGTTCAAAACAAGATCCACAATTTATATTTGAAAATTCAACTACCGATGAAACTGAAATGGATACAAATTCAACTAATATAAATAAACGAAGTCCAGTACGAACTAAAATAAAATCTTTACATTCAGTTGATTCTATTGATACAAGTGCTGATTTATATGAACCAGGTGATATTGTTTGGTGTAAATTAGGTGGTTTTCCATGGTGGCCAGCATTAATTGTATGTTTAATATAATTTTGAAAATATAATCTTCTATTATTTGCTTTTGTCTTATTTATTAGTATCGATGTATTGCTGAAGGTGGAATACATACAAAAACAATAAGTATGCTAAAAAGAAAATATTATTTTTATCTATTTCATTTTTTTGTTGTTTAGATTCAAATAATAAACCTAAACGATTATTTTTTGTTTATTTTTATGGTAAATATCTTGAATATTCATGGATATCAACACGTTGGTTATTAAAATATGCTGGATTAAGTAATTTTATTCAACATGCTGAAGCTGCTGTTCAACAGGTAAATTTCTATAAAAATCTTATCCAATAAATTAATATATAATTATAGGCTGGGACAAAATCTGAACAACAAGAATTAGCCAATAGATTTCAATTAAAAGTTTCAATGAAGAAACGTGTACAATGGTGAGATATGATTTGTTTTATTTTATATTAATAAAATATTATTATTAAGGGATGAAGCAATTGAATTAGCTGATCGAGCATTAACCATGACAAAAGATGAAAGAATTAAAGAATTTAGTGATTTATTAAACGATGCTTTACATCAATCTAAAAATGGTATTAAAATAATTTTTAATATAAAATAATAATATTCTTTTTTATCATTTAAATGATAATATAACAGATGTACGTCGTCGAAATACATCACTTGATAAAAGTCAAGATGATGAAGAAAAAGAAGAGAAGGGAAATAAACGATATCTACGAGCATCTTCTGCATCTTCTGTTATTTCTTTACCTTCTGAAACTAATGATGAAAGAAATTCTATTGAAAAATCTTCTGTATCACTTCGAAAATCAACAGGTCGTAATCAAAATGATTCAACAATATTATCAACAGATGAACAAGTGATTAAAAAGAAACGTGGACGAAAACCAAAATCAGAAATTCAAATTGAAACAAAAAATAATTTATCAAATTCAATAGTAAAATTTTATTTAAACAAAAAAAAAGAAAAAAATATAAATTATTCTTTAGACATCAACAACAGATGATAATTCATCTATAAAAACTCGAACGAAAACTTTATCTTCAACTAATGATCAAAATCTTTCAATAAAACCAATACGTAAAAGTAAACGATCAACAATAACAAATGGAAATGAAATTGAATATGATGATCCACCAAATATATCATCAAATCATTCTGATCAACAAACATCACTACCAGTTGTTCATCTTATTCAAACAAATAATCCACCATTATCAAATTATGAACAAAAACAAATTGTTGAAGGTATCCTTCATCATCCAAAAGAAAAAACTTTAACGTTCGATGAAGCTCAATCATATGCAATGAATAAAGCAATTGAAATTGGTAAAAATTTTACAAAATTAATATAAAATTATTTTATTTATGTTTTTTTTTAGTTTATGAAAATCATAATTATAAAATGAATAATATTTCACCTGAATGGTTTTATGAATCAATATTATTAAAATATCCATTAATTGTATTTAAATATCGTTCATGGTTTGAACATGTTAAAATAGATGTTATACCAAATGGTAATGATATGATTAAACTTAAACAATGGCAAATTGCTCTTATGCTTCATGCACAAATAAAAGCTGAACAACAACAACAACAACAACAAAATTCATCAAATAAAAATTAATATTATTTGTAAAAGAAAAAAGTATATAAATATCTATATATATATTTGAACTCGTAGAGTTCTTTTTTTTTGTTTTTTGTACAGAAACCCGTGAGGATAAAAAGCGTTATTTCTTCTTTTTTTTGTGTGTTGTCAAATGTTTTTTCTTTTGATTAACCTTTCTCAGTAGAAATCATACGTTTGTTAAATGTAAAAAGAAAACCTGTGTATGATTGGTTTATTTTTGCAATAAACAACAAAAAATAGAATGAGAAATGAATTTTGAATGATATAAATATGCAATTTTTTATATAAAAAAATATATTATTTGCATCATTCATACAAAAAAAATGTTAAATAAAATTTTATTTCATTTTAATGTTACCTATATAGAATACTAGATAGAAATTTTATCTTTTGTACATAGCTTAGTAAAGATTAGTAGAGTATGCCTATAATATTGATTAATCGAATTCATTGATGCATTCAGTGCTCTTAAGATACGTTATAATTTTGCTATAATGTAAAGCATTGTTTCTATTTTTTTAATACATTCGACTCGATAGGATTCGTCATTCTTTGATAATGAGTGATCTATTATGACTGACAAAACTTTGCATTTCGTATTTCAATCTCTAAAGATGTTTCGTTAGAAAAGTACAGTATACTGAAAGACGCAATGTGAAAAGCTCTACAATCTGGAAAGTAAAGTCTATATTAGTTTATGTACTTTTTGTTTAAAAAAAAGCAAAATTCCGTGCAATCCATTTTTATTAGAGAGCAATGGAACCCACTAGTGGATCTGATCATCGCGAATGTGTTAAACTGAAGTCCATATATGGACTCCAGATGGGAATAAAGCTACTATTCTATAGATGATGATGATATGAAAGTTAAGTGATAATTAAGTATATGTTTTGTATGTAATGCAATATAATCTAAAGGTCAGAGTAAATGAAAACTAATATACCAATTGGTTTGTACTATATGTCTTTTTCTGAAAGGAAGAAGAAAGGAAACTAAATGAAACTTACACACACACACATTGGGTTATCATTAACAAAATATCAAGAATACGAATATATTTACTCTGTCTAAAAGTTCTTTGCCAAAGTGAGATATATCAACATGATCATTATTGAATATTCTTTTGAATATGCATCACGAAATCTGAATTAAAGAATTTATGTTATGTACTAAATGAATAGAAAAATATTCTTGAAATTAAATTGTTTTGTTAGTAGAATAAAATTTGTAGAAAAAATTTCAATATCGATAGTATAACGATCGCTAGTACAAGACACATAGTGACACCTATTAAATTGCGTCATTAAATATTTTAAATCAATATATTTTTGAAATATTGTATTATTTAAAACAAATTTTTTTAAAATAATTTTATATCAACTTTATTCTATTAGATGAAACATTTTAGAGGATATATTCACATAAAATGGCAACATGAGAAAGGAAAAAAATAACGACAATTTTATACATATATTTCGATTATTCGTTCATTTCTTCAATAAACATCTCTTTCTTATTTCCAGATTTTTTTTTATTTCTATTATATAACAATCAATGACTGATACAGATGGAACTATATCTGGTAATAGTGGTGGTTTAGGTGGCGATACAGAAATTGATTTATATGCTGATGTTGTTGAAAATGAACTTGAAACAGTATGATAAAATATTTTTCATTACAAACAAAATAAAAGACTTTTTAAAAAATTTTTTTTTGTTTTAGGAAACAGGTGATGATTATGGAACTCATAATGAACATCTTCAACATATGTCACAAGATGCTGATTTATATGATGATGTAATTACAAGACAATCATCAGGAACTGATTTTACTGATATAACAAATACAGTTAATCAAAATATTGGTAAAATTGATCAAATAAATGGATCTGGTGCTGGTGGAAGTTTATCATCTAGTGGTTATGGTGGAAAACGAGTTTCACTTTATGTTGGTCAATTAACTTGGGTATATGATAAAAATATATATTGAAAATATTGTACAAAAATTTTTTCTTTGATTTATTTTTAGTGGACAACAGATGCTGATGTAGCTGATGCCATACATGAATTAGGTATTAATGATTTACTTGAAGTTAAATTTCATGAAAATCGTGTTAATGGTCAATCAAAAGGGTAAGAATTTTTTCTTTTGTTATTTTAATTTTATTTAATTGTCATTTTATTTTTATAGATTTGCTGTTGTTACTGTTGGTTCTGAAGGATCATCTCGAACTGTTTTAGAAAAAATACCAAAACGAGAAATTCATGGACAAAATCCAACTGTTTTACCTTGTAATAAACAATCATTAAGTTTCTTTGAAGGTTCAACTCGTAAAGATGGTCCGATGGAACCTATGCCACCAATGGGTGCACCACCTCGTAAGTTTTCTGTACATTCAATTAAAAAATTATATATTTAATAATTATCACTTTTTTAGTTCGTCCTATGATGCATCCACCAATTGGTCTTCCATTACCAATGCCTCGTGGTGGTCCAATGGATCATTCATATCGTTTTTCACATCAAGGACCTGTTATTTTACCAGGAGGACCACCTGGTATGGCCCGTCCACCAATGCAAATAGCACTTGGTCCACGTGGACCTGCACCTGGTGGACCAATGGTTATTGGTCGAATGCCTGGTCCACCTCCACCCGGTAGTGTTCATCCACAACAATCTGTCATTGTTATGCAACAATCACAACGTCCTGGTGTACCTCCAGGTAATAATGGACCTCCTCTCGTACGACAACCTATTCGACCTGGTACGCCAGGTAAATTTAACATTAAAAAAAATCTTCTTTGTTTTGTTTATATGACTATATTTTTTTCTTTAGGTGTACCTGTATCTTCAAATTCCATGACAGTCATGCCAGGACAACATCCATCTGGTTATTATCCAGGTCAACCAGCACCAGGCCAAGGAGTATGAATTTTCTATTTCTAACAATATTTAAATATGTATTTTAAATTTTAGGCTCCTCCACATGGTCTTACTATGTCCGGTCAATCACATCCTGATCCATATTATCGTGGTGTTGATGCTCCAGGCAATATGGTACCTATAAGTGAAGCTGAATTTCAAGATATAATGGAACGTAATAAAACTGTATCAAGTAGTGCGATTACTCGAGCTGTTCAAGATGCATCTGCCGGTTCGTATATTGATATATAAAATTCTTATTTATTTTAATTTTTTTCTTTCTTAATTAATTAGGTGAATATGGTACAGCTATTGAAACATTAGTTACAGCTGTATCACTTATTAAACAATCGAAAATTGCTAATGATGATCGATGTAAAATTTTAATTAGTTCTCTTCAAGATACACTTAAAGGTATTGAAGATAAATCTTATGGACAACGGTAAGTTTAAATATATTTTCTCTTTTGTTTTTTTTTATATTAATAGATTTTTTTTCTTTTATGTATAGAGCACGTCATCGAAGTCGATCAGGATCACCTCGTGAATCACGTAAGAAACATCGTCATCGTACACGTAGTCCACGTGATAGAAATGAATATCGACGTAGTGAAGATTACGATGGAAAATATAGTCGAGAACATCGACGACGATGAAAACTGTTTTTTTATACTTGTGAAAAAAGAAACGAACAACACATGCGATCTGGTAAGCTGTTCAATAAGTTACTTTTCTGTATTCTCTCGTTTTAAATTTTTGTTATTCTTCATTATTATAATATCTATGTGTGATTTTCTTCTATTCCCTAATCATGTCTACATAGTAGGATAGATATATCCTTACGATTATATATTTAAAAAAAACTATTATACTTTTAGTCATGATATATAATAAATAGTCAAATATGTTTTGTTTTTTCTATATACAATGCCATTTTTATTTTTTCTGATGACAAAGTCAAATATTCGTTATTGTTTTTTTTTTATGGTCTTTGGAAGTTTTGTTCTGAATTTTTTTTTCTTTTTTTTTTTCAATGCGTATTAATTGAGATATTCGTATTTTACTATGCAAATGCATGGGTTTTCAACTTTTATTCTGTTTTTGTTTTTTTTATTCCCATTAATGATACAAAATATTTTAATAAGATATAGTATTATATTTTTATTAATCGATGTATATAATGAGATATTTTTCTAAATAATGAATAAATAGTATTATTTACTTAATTATATAATTATGATTATTATTAATGGGCAATGCATATGAGAATATTTGGCAAAATAAGTTCCTTGAGTTCGTATATCGATATACGTATATTTTTTTCTTTCTTTATTTTTTATTTTATAAAGAAGTATCGTTCAATTGATACTTATTGAATTTTAAAAACAGTAAGTGTGAAAAGAAGAATAAATTATTTTAGTCAAATTTTTGAGAGATTTTAATATAAAATAAAATGGTTCTATTTTCATTGGAAATAAAAAAAAGATTTTAGCAATATTTAGGTGTGTCATTGTATGAAAATCTAAACATGTAGTGATATTTTTCTTGAAAAATAAAAAAATATGTTTGACTATCTTGTTTCTGATGTATATATTAGTATTTAAGTATAAATTTTTTTGTTTTCGACTTCAAAAATTATGTTTTAAGAAGAATGATCATTTATCTATATTGACTTATTTTTATATTATAGGTCAACGACACGTGTGAACGATGGCCACCCGTCTTTTCTTTTTCGTTTGTTGCTGTTTTTTTTTGCTTTCTTGTACAAACATTTTTTTGTTTTTTTTTTCTTGTTTGTTTGTTTCTATAACTCTATGTTACTATATTACACTACTCTTTGTGTTGTTTCATGTTTTCTACGTTTGTGTTTGTGTATGAATATGAAAAGAAAGAAAAAGGAAAGTGCCTCGAAATATATATATTAGTTACAAAGAAATGAATAATAGTATAATTAACATGACAAAAATTATTTGGTTTTTTTTTTGATAGCATATACAAAATTGATGACAGATATACAATGATATGTCAAGTATCTAGCAATGATAATATTCTGTTTTTAGTCAAGGTTAAGCCAGATGTAAAATATCAAAATGTTGTTTATTCTTATGAAAAGATTTTTTGATGACAAGAGCAAACGATGTATGTGGGAAGAGTGTACTCTCATGATATTCATTTAAATTATTTCAGTAGAAAATATTATGAGATATATCATTGAAGATTATAACTTGAAATTCATATTAATATGAATAATTTTAAACTTGAATTACATTTCGAAATCTATTTAAAAATTCTTTAGAATGAATGACTATAAGTTCATTTTACACTGAATGTTTTTAAAAAATTGATTAATAAATTGGAAAATAATATATGCAATTCTAATCATATCATTGTTGTCAAGTTATTGTCAAAATATAAGCGCGTGTGTCTTATTCAGAATCTTAATGTCTTAATTGGTTCATATTCATCAATTAAAACATCTCCATTCTACTTCTAAGTTTAAATTCAACGAAAATTCTTCTTTATCCTAATCATTTATCATTCTCTCAAAATATGCACTTCTTACGTATTATTGAATTATTCTTAATTATATTCTATCAAAAAATCTTCGGTATTATCTTTTTTTAAAATTCAATATTATTTTTTCTTATTTTATTTATTAGCATCAATTTATAATAATACATGTGCAACAACATGTAATTTTCCTGGTTTGATTTGTGTATCTGGTCAATGTAAATGTGATACGAGATATCGTCTTTTTTGGACAGGCAGTCGTTGTTTACATTGTCCAGACAACTGGGCTATGTCTGGTTAAAATATAAAACTGTTAAAGATTTATATGTATTTTTTTTTACAAATAGAGATTGCATGTATAAGTTATAATGGAACTGACACGACTCGGGTAAAAGCTTTAGCTACATGTGAAAGTATGCAAGGAGATTTGATCAGTATTCATGACAACAGTATAATTCCGCTTATATATCATGTAACTGGTAATAATAAACGACGTAGAAAACAAGTACAGATAGTAAGAGATAAACTTATTGGTTGGACAAGTGGTTATGCTGTTTATATTACTAACCGTATGTTAATTGTATTCTTATTCAATCTGTAAAAATTTAAAAGATATATAATCAATAGTAATTTTATTTTCTAGTGGGTTTATATCGATGGCATGACAATAGATCGAATGATTTTGATAGTAGAAGTAGTTGGTGGTGTACAAGGGGCACGCCTAATTTAGGTTATACTCATACACACAATGAGCCATCACGATTTAGTTCCAGTAATGGTGATGCAGAAAATTGCATCTTATATCGACGAGGTAACACTTCTATTCAAGTGGTATGCCTTGATGATGTATTTTGTAATGAAGAATTTCCATTTATTTGCGAAAGAAGTATGCCAATATATTTTAATATAAATATGACTCTTAAACAAGACGAAGTTTTATGTTTTGTTTCTACAATTTTAGCTGAATCAACAGCTGAAAAATTCTTCGGATCTTCACGTATGTATAATTCATTTCTAATTTTTTTTTCTTGCTTTTTTTTGTAAAATAATAATGAATTATTTAAATATAGCAATGAATATGGGACTTACAACCACCACTACTAGTACTGAATCAACAGTTAATGTTAATTCGACTACAGATGATGAACATCTTTTAGGAATGTTGACTAGTTCCAATGATAGTAAATATCTTTTAAATATATTTTGAGATGCTAAATAATCTATTTGAAGAACTTAGACAAACGATCATCATTTCCACAGTGATTGGTTTACTATTATTAGCAAGTGTCATCTTTGGCATCTTTTTCATGAAACATCGTCGAGCAAAAAAAACAAACTTACATAGTGGTGATAATGATTTTAAAGAAATTCAATCTACAAACAGTGAACGACCATCAATTACAAGTAGTGTAAATGGTAGTGTTCTTGACAATGAAGATAATGTTAGTATAGGTAGTAATATTAGTCCTGGAATTATAGACGATTCAACGCAACAGAAGAATAAACGAGGTGGTTATACTAGACAAAATTTTGACGAATTTGAATAATTTAATATTATTATACTGATATATTTTATATCTCTATAATCTATTGAAATTTCATTTCTCTAAATTAAATCGCTTAATATACAGAATGAAGATATCTTTTATCTTTTCAGAGATGAATTGTAGTTGAAAATGAATCTTGTTCTATTCATTATCATTTCTTTGACACAGAAATTTCATTAAATTGAGACATTAGATGCATAGAGAATCATTAAAAAAATGTTACTTTTTTTTTATAAATGAAAATCTTGTAAAATATGTTATAATCCTAAACGAAATATTTTCAAACGGATTTCAACCAGCAAAAGAATATGACTAACTATTCGACACTATCTGACTCCATCTTTTCTTATTATGAATAGAACTTATTAAGGCTAAGAAAATTCTAAAAAGATTCATACTCATAGTATACATAGAGAGAGATTAAATTATCAAATGAATACAAGAAAATAAAATTTTTGTATATTTTTTTCTTTACTTCAAAAAGTTGAGATCTGAAGTTTTTAACGTAAAATTTTCATTTGATACACAAGACTGAATGATATTCACTCGGTATCCTTCAATTAATCTCAAGGTAAGATTTATTTAAGACTATTATGCAATATAATTAATTATGAAAGAATTAGTTCATAATATTTCAAAACTTTTACGGTAATTTCTATATGACAAGTTTTCTTATCAGTTGAATAGCATGAGATGAGTCAATTCGATAGATTCCATTTTTATGAAACTTAATATCTCTTGATATTTTTTTTCTTATAAACACATGAAAATCATAATCTAGAAAATTTCTATGATCTGACTATACATAATTAAATCAATTTCTGTAGAAATTCTATGATGTTTTTTTCAATAATGATGAATAATACCAATTGTTTTCAATATCTGTTGTAAACCATAGACCATATTATATGAAATAATTTATAAAAAAAATACTATTTTAAATTAACATTGTAAACTATATATTTTGTAAATTTTATTTTAATTTATATTAAAAATTGAATGTTATTATCAAAAAAAAAATGTATGATTAAATAAATACAAAATTCGTTCAAAATAAAAAGATACTTCATACTAATTTGATATCTAGAAAAGATCATCTATTAACTCAGTAATTAAATTCTAAGTTAATTTCAATTCATATTCAACAAGACTTCGAACGTATGTCACGTATAGAACTATTTTTTATATTATTATTAACATTTTTAGATGTTTTACATTGCTTTTTCAATTGAATATGAGTTTTTGGAAGATTATCAGACATGTTACCAAGTGTTACTGCTGATTCCATATATGCTAAATTTGAGACAGGTGGTCGTTGAAACACTAATTATTTCAATATAAGTCATTTCATTTAACAAGATTTATGTTACTTATACTTTGTTCACGTTTTAACGATTGATTTTGTAATGTTTTATATCGATTTAATGTAATCGATGCATTATCAAGTATATCTATTGAGAAAATAACCAATTTTTTTTAAGAGCAATTACTACAATGTTAATACCTTTTTCTCGTCGTAATGATGGATGATCAGCAGTTGAGTTTAATACATGAGATTTTATAGGTATTTTGTTTTGTTCTCTACGTAAAGATCAATATATAAATATACACAATACTAAAATTTTGTCTATTATTTTGAATTTATTAAGACAGTTCGTTAAATAATATTTTGACTAAATATTCAAAGAAAAAACATTATGCATTTTAGATTAGTACACGAATAGATATTGCCAAAGTGAAATTTATATTTTGAATTTCTGTTATTTCAAATGTATTATATTAAAATAAATCTACAATGAAACAGTTTTTGAAATTTTAGTCAAAAACTAATAAAGAAACTATCTCAAGGTAAAAATTCATTGATAAAATAAAATTCTTGTAGATAACATACAATCTCTTTAAAGTTTCATAGTTAATATTCCAAGGTTTATTTACAAGATCAACTCGTTTATTAATCATATGTTGTTGATTTTGTCGTTCACGTCGATGTTGTCTTTTTATTGAAATATAAATAGTTATAGATATACCAGCTATAATACCAATTATGAAACATGGTATTCCAATAACTAATAATAGAAATATATATAATGATCGTTTAGATTTATCAGTATTTGCTCGTTTTAATCTTTTTTGTGAATAATTTTGTTTTAAAGGATGACATTCATATAATTGATTGAAATTTTTTTTTATTAATGAACATGAATATATAAAATGTTTTACTTTACCATGACATTTATCTATATATATACTAGTTGTATTTGGTTCAATCATAAGTCGATTATGTGTATTATCAGTCCATGAAATATATATATGTTGATGACTCATAGGATGATCAATATATGAAGAGAAGAGTCGAATTTCAAATAAATGAGTCAATGAAATGAAACAGATATTCCAAATCATAATAGAACTGAAATAGATATTGACATAATAGATCTTTAGAAATGTAAAATATTTAAAAGAAATTTAGGCGCTTTACATGTTATATCAGACCATCGATTTTTATTTGCATTAATATACTTAAAAATTTATAACAAATAGTTCTTTTTATTTTATTTTTTTTTTATAAAAATTTCAAGATAAATTAATATAAAATAGCTTTATTATATTTGTCAGCAAAGTTTGCTAAAATAAATATTCTATTCATTTATTTTGTCCTTTTTCTTTTTCAATTATCTATAACTATGACCACTTTCAACACTTGATCGATGATGAGTTCGTTGATCAGATGAAGAACTTGTCATACATCCTGTAAAATAAATTATTACGATGAAAGCGCCACAAACTATCAGAAGAAGTATAAAACCACCAACACCCAATCCAATAAAGAGCAATGTATTATCTGATGATGATGATTCTATAAATTTAAAATAATTTTATCAAAAAAAAAAAAGAGAAATTATTTCTTAAAAAATTTACCTTGTGCAATAATTTGTGGTTGTGGTGGTGGTCCAGCTTCTTGTTGAACTTTAAATAAAATAAACAATAATTATATGTATCATTTTAATTAATCTTACTAATAATGTGTTGTGGTCCTGTTTGTTGTTGTGGTTGTGGTTGTTCTTTAAAAATTGTATATTAAAAAAAATATACAAAAAAAAATTCAAATTGAATACATACTATTTCCAGTAAGTAAATTACCAACTAAATCAAAAGCTAATGGTGCAAGTGCTCCAACAAGTGGTGCAAGTCGTTGATTTGAAGATATTAAATTTTCATTATTTATTATATATTTTTCTGAAATAGCCGGCACTTGTCAAAAAGATAATATTTTAAATAAAGAATCTTTTATTTTATTTTAAATTTACTCTCACAAATAAATAACATTTCTTCATGACATTTTAATCGACTTAAACATAATGAATTACTTTTAATATTCTTTCTTCTTATAATTACACATTCAAATGTAGAATTTTCATCTTTTTCATCACACCATACATTTTTTAATTCATTATCTATTAACAAAAACAAAATATTAATTTCATAAATAGAAAAAAAAAGAATAAATTTACTATTAAATTCATCATCTATCCATGCTCCCAAGCGAAAAAATATTGTTACAGCACTTGAGAATACACTTTGAAGTAATGTATTTATTTTTATTTCAAATTTTTTATATTCATCTGTATTATTTATATGAAAAATTTGTGCAGATAATGAATGACAAGTATAATTTGCTTGTTGATATGAAAGACCACCTTCAGATGGTACAGCAAATGAAAGACAACGATTATTTTCCCATTCAATCCAATATGGTAAACAATAAAAACAATCATTTTGTTCATTATTCCAATATGATGATGTTTTTGAACATATACATTTACTTGTATTTGAACATATCAATGGATAAACACACGAGAAATGATTAGAACATGATTCATTAAATGATGCTAAAACTAATTTTGATAAGAAATAAATTTATATTAAATTTCATTTTTCTATATAACCTGAAGAAGACTTGGATAATTTGATCAATATGTACAGAACATAGATGAACCCAAGTAGAAAGCGGAACATAGAATAGTAAAGTAGTTATTGTAAAAGATAAGAGATAAAGCGCGTTTAATTTTATAAAAGGTTTTTTTTTAAGATTCTGTTAATTTTTATTGTTATAACCTTGTTTTCATTGCTGAATATTGATTATACATATGAAGAGGTAGAAAAAACATCATCACAATAACAAGTAGGATAATAATGGTAGATATGATAGTATAAAAAAATTCGAACGCACGTATCGATATGTTTTTTCTATGAATTTATATACGATATAGAGAACGAGATTATTAATTGATGAAAATGATACTGTCAATGATGATAATTCAGAAATTCAACAGTGTGCATTAGTATATTCAGCTTCCAGCAATCTTTATTTGCTCTATACTGAAACTAAACAAAATCCTGATAGTAGCTTATCTGTAGTGATTGTATAGAATGTATCAAACACAAATCGTATCTCTTGCTTTCTAATGTGCAACACTATCTTCTAAAGACGCTTTAAAAAAATGAATATTAACTAATTTGATAATACTGAGAAGGCGAAGATAATGTAAAAAGTATGAGTTAATACAATATAGAAGATTATTTATTTTAATCTTAGAATAAAAAATATCCATTATTATTATACAAATATTTTGTACAATTGTTTTTTTTTGTTTCATTCTTATAGTTAGTTAAGTATAACTTATTCGTAACTGTAGTTTTAAGATTTATTTTTTAAAAACTATAAGACATTATGTATATAAGTTCATTGTTACAAATATTCCATTAGTATGTAGCATCACTGGCAGTTGAATCAACACTAGTTCGATTTTGTCGTCGACGAGAACGTGATGATTGTATTGGTGTTTTTGAGGTATTAGTATTGTGAAAGAAAAGAAGACCACCACCAAAACAACAACAGAGTATTATACCAATAAGAAAAATAATAGCAACAGCAACTGATACTCACAAATAATTTTTAATATTATCAGAAAAATCAAACTTACTGCCAATATAAAGTATTGTATTATTGGATTTTGAAGTTTCTATGAAATAATAATAAAATAAATAAAATAAAATTATCTAATAACATACGAGGTAATATTAGTTCTGGTTGTGGACGTGGTGCATTTGTTTGAACTAGAATGAGAAAAAAAATTTTATAAAATTGTTTATTTATATATATCTCTACATATTATTTGTGGTGGTTGAGGTGGTGGTTCTGTTTGTTTAGCTGAAATTAAAACCATCTTAGTTCATATATTTATTAAACTATGTATCTTTCATATGACTTACGACCAGGATAAAATATATTTTCAACTATACCAAATATTGAATCGAAAATTCTTTCATGATATTTTGTATCATTTTCATTATCTTCAATTAATGCTGAACCTGTAAAATACTAGGAAAAATACCAAATGTGATTCTAGAACTTAATATAATATTCATAATGAATGATTTACTCTCGCAAATATATGAGAATTTTTCATTACATTGAGCATGACTTAAACAAATTGATATATTATTTTTATCTTTTGAATATTGGTATGTAATACGAATACAACTATTCCATGAAGATATATTATATTCATCATCTGTCTGACACCATTCATATGAATCTATCCAAGCTATACCTATATTCAATAATCATTTAACTAAAAAAACAAATTTTTTAAATTTACTATCAGTAAAATTAATCCAAACACTATTATTTAGAAATTCAACAACGGTATTTGTATGTTCACCTTCTAACAATTGATTTGTTTTATACTTCAACTGAAGAAAATCTTGATAATTATCTATTTGTAATAATTGTGCAGAATGTTGTATGCAAGCATTTTTTGCTTTTTCATATATAATACCACCATGTAAAGGTGTAATAAATAAAAGACATTTTTCATTTTTCCATTCTATCCATCCTTGTGAACAGAATAGACAAGTATTTTGTTTATTATTCCAAAATGATGATGATGATGTTGAACAGATACATTTACTAGAATTTGAACATATTAAAGGATTATGACAAGATAAATCATTCGAACATAATTCATTGAATGAAGCTAAAATATTCTAATAAGAAATTTGAAAATTATTTTTTTATTTTAATTAACCTGTTGATATTGATGATATAAAGATAATATGAAGAACATAAGCGAACTCAAAATGAGAACGCAACATAGAATAGGAATACAATTTATTTTGAATAATAATTAAAAGAAATGCGCTAAAAAATTCTTAGATTTTAAATATTACAAATATGATAATCTAAGAATCAGGCCTGCCATCTCTTCTACTTTTAACAGAAAAATTCTGCTTTTTGGAGGTTTTTCTGCTTTTTTTCTGTCCTTTCTGCATTTCCGATTTTTTTCTGCTTTTTTAATATTGTACTTTCTATATATACAACCAATATTTTTATATGTAAAAGACCGTTTTCAAAAATATACAGATATATTCCTATTAATACTTACTTATGCCTTTGTTCTATGCTGGTTCTCTTATAAAGGGAATTTCTATTTTCCAGTCACTGCGAAAAACTACTCAAATGTATTTTTCGTTTCGATTTTATTTCTTTACTAATATTTCCCTTTCTTCATATATTCTGTTGTTCATCTGATATATACCAAGGTGTTGATCTAT
>JAJEKB010019257.1:0-12408 GCA_022393335.1 Macrotrachela quadricornifera
GTTTCATATTAAACCCTAATGATTTCGTAGGGTTTAATATGAAACTCAAAAGGTTTCGTATTTTCCTATGAAACCTTTTTCTGCTCTACAGAACTTAAAAAAAGGTTTCGCAGGAGAAGGTTCTTCCCGTGTGTCCGCGGGAAGAACCTTTAAAGGTTTCGTAGATATTTTTATCCTTTTTTGAGACTTTTGACGCCTTTTGAAGACTTTTTGACCCCTTCGGAACCTTTTTTGGGGGTTCGGTAAAACACCGATTTTTTTTAGAGTGTACATAACTCGTTTTAGGTTTGTTTAAGATTATACAATGAGGTAAATCAATGGCAAACAGTTTAATAACAATTAAATATTTTTTCATTTTTTTCTTTAGTTATTATCAACCAGTGATCAATGGTAAACAATTTAATAACAATTAAATATATTTCTATTTCTTTCTTTAGTTATTGTCAACGTCCGATCAATGATAAATAAGTTAATTATATTTAGACACGATTCAAACGCAGATGAAAGGTAAACGACTGAACAATAACAAAGTCTATTTCCCTTTTTGTAATATGTACAAGTGGAATATAAATTAAAGAATACTGTGTCGAGTAGCAATGAAATTATGTCTCATGATTTTTTATTTAGATCTCATTCAACAAATGATACAAGATTGGTCATTGAATAATACTTCCAAAATGCTGTTTTTCTGTATGTAGCTCTCAATTGGTACAAAAGAGAATAAAAGGTAAGCGATTTAATAAAATTTCTTTGAAAGCTACCCCTTTATCTAAGTCTTATTTAAAGTTATGGATTCACCGCAAGAAGATTGTTGATAATCATATAATCATGTTTTTTACCTAATTATTCTTGTAAAAAGTTAGGAGGATAGCTTAAAACCATGAGCAATAGAAATGTTTTTAATAATCGACTAGAATAGGTAGGAAAAAGCTAACTTAAATGAAATTTGCTTGCAAGCGAATAAATCTGAGTAAAATCATATCATAAAAGAACTATTCTAATCGGTTTTCAATCTATTCTTCTAACTATTTCCATAACTGGTTTCCAAATATTCAGAGGTTCTATGTGAGTTCTTGAGATTATATCGTTAACTCATAACATAGTCATCTCTTTTATAATTTCTAAAGTACATTTTTCAAATTGTGTATAAAAAATTTATCTTCACGAGGAAAGGCCACCAACTGTCCCCTCGCTTTTAAGTTGAAACTCAGTTGACAATGATAATCGAACGTGCTGATTCCGAATATCACAATGGTGTTTACCCGCTTTCGATTTAAAGACCGTTTTTTTAAAGATCTTGGTTTTTCACTTGAAAAACCATTTTCACCTGAAAAACCATGTTCACCTGAAAAACCATGTTTACCTGAAAAACCATTTTCACTAAACAATTCTCTTGACCTGTGCCAATGAAAGAGCACATCGTCAAACCTACAGAAAACAATTTTTCAAGGTTCTAAGCGAGGTTTTGAGGGAGTTTCCAGCGTCTAAAACTTAAAAAAATAGGGAAAAATCGCTACTGTTTTTCCTATATAAATTGTGTAAGAATATTAGCGGTTTTTCCCTATTTTTTCAAGTTTTAGACGCAGGAAACTCGCTCAAAACCTCGCTTAGAACCTTGAAAAATTGCTTTCTGTAGGTTTGACAACGTGCTCTTTCATTTGAACAGGTCAAGAGAATTGCTTAGTCAAAATGGTTTTTCGGGTGAAAAACCAAGATCTTTTAAAAACCGGTCTTTAAATCGAAAGCGCGCAAAAACCATTGTGATATTCGGAATCAGCACGTTCGATTACCTAGTGTCAACTGAGTTTCAGCTCAAAAGCGAGGGGGTAGTTGGTGGCCTTCCCTCGTCAGTTCGTTCAAGTACACGCGGTTCGATTATATTCATAACAGCCAAACTTAGATAATATTCTTTCTGCGTGTGGCTTTTCTTACTAATCTGACGTGTTCCTTTTGACTGTCCACTTTCTAAACTTCACTTTACTCTTTTCTTTATTCTATTTTCGTCTTGAGGTGAATTCCACGATAGGACAAACAGTTTTCAATAATCGTACAAAGCATTACGTTCTCTTCTGTCTCGGAATTACGTTTTTATAAAGTCTTATTAGTTAATCAAACTGATAATTCCTTCAAACTATCTTTTCAAAAACTCTTTTCTAGATTCATGGAACTGCTCAACCATCTGCAACACCATATGAACAACCCTTTTCAAATTGATGGAACCGATCAATCATCTGCGCTACCATTTGAAAAAACCGCTCCTGGTTCATGGAACTGCTAAACCATCTGCAGTATCCTATGAAGAACCCTTTTCAAATTGACCGAGCTGATCAATCATCTGCGCTACCATATGAAGAACCCCTTCCAAATTGATGGAACTGATCAACCATCTGCAGTACCATATGAAGAACCCTTTTCAGATTGATGAAGCCGATCAACCATCTGCGCTACCATATGAAGAACCCCTTCCAAATTGATGGAACTGATCAACCATCTGTACTATCATTTGAAGAACCCTTTCCTTGTTCATGGAACTGATCAACCGCTTGAACTACGTTCTGTTCTACTCTTCTATGGATAATAAAGCGAATCAACCCTTACTGTTAGCTGTACTAAACCAAATAATAAGGTATTATTCTACGAAATACCTTATTATAAACGAATGCATGTAATTGACTTAGTTGGTTTTTAATTTTAAAATACTCTGTCAAAGGGTTTATAAAAATGCAACGGATAACATACCCTTTTTTCGTTTGTCAATCAGATCAACGTCTTGATAAACCTCGTTCAAACGGGTACTTCAAGTTCATAAACTATATTTTTTTGCTTTTTTAGGGATAGATAATAGGGTTTATTACATTCTGATAAATGGTAGAGAAGGGTATATTATCCGTTGCACTCTGATAAACGTTTTAAAGGTTTATCACTCTACTCTTTGTTTTTCAGTGTGGTCAAAATGTTTGTTCAGTTTGACCTTCTTAAAAGTTATTTCAGAAGAGTTAAAACGATGACTTAGGACCAGAATTCTGTGCTCTCTCTGAATACGGAATTAGAAATATTGCGTCTGTTTTTGCTCGAGAATAGTGAGGAAATCTTTGAAAGGCCTAACAAGTTAGTTTCGACTGCGAACAAATAGATCTTTGCTAGCCCCTATAGGTCTCTTTGCAAAGATGCTAATAATTGTCGGACTCGGTAGTTTTGTAGAGTGGACACTTCTTTACAAAGTGTGATATTGAACTAAGCTTTGTCTTTTACCCAAGTGACGTTATAGGTATTTTGTCAGGACCTCCTTTTTAAGTAAAACGCGTTTTAGTCAAAAAATCGATTTTTTCAAAAACGAGAGTGTAGGAAAAACAAAAAATGCGGGGCCTTGTCGAAAGGCAAAAAACAACTCAAATAGTACACTTTGTAGGGTAGATTTTTCTCTACAAGCTGATATATGAATAAAGGCTCCAACCTTGAGTTTCGGATCGCAATAGTGAAAATACAAAAATGTATGGAAAAATTTTTCGTCCCAACTAATTTTTTGGGCCTTTCAAAGATTATCTCACTATTCTTGAATAAAAATTGACACAAATTTTCTAAGCCCATACTAGGAAAGAGCACAAAATTCTGGTCTTAGCTCACAGATTTTGACTCGTCAGAAACACTTTCAAGCGGGTCAAAAATAAACAAACATTTTGTCCGGAAACTTTCGGATCACCCGTTATACAGAAAATTATTCCTTATCGATCTACGCAAGGCTCACATTCCTAGCATGTTCCGTTCAGGAGATGTGAGGGTTTTTCGAAAACCCTCGTTTTTCACCAATTGCCCGTGGATCTCTCAAAAATACGTCTAAACAGGGGCAATTGGTCATGCTGAGTCTAGTGGTGGTATTAGTTTTTCGTTTTAAAGCAATCCAACATTTATATACAGAATTTTCAAAACATCGGCTATTTCGGTCCTGTAGTGAAAAAATATGATATTTCAAAAACTTCGCTACAAGCATGTCAGATCGAGTTTAAAGGAAAAAGTAATATCACCACTAGATTCAGCATGGCCAATTACCCCTGTTCAGACGGATTTTTGAGTGATCCATGGTCAATTGGCGAAAAACGAGGGTTTCCGGGAAACCCTCACATCTCTTGAACGGAACATGCTAGGAATGTGAGCCTTCCGTAGATCGATACAGAATAATTTTCTGTATAGAATGGTGGTATTACAAGTCAAAATATAACGAAAAGTTTCTAGGGAATCGCACTTCTGAAAACTTGTATTCAGAAATTCACCTGATTGGTCAATTGTTGGACCAATGAAAATCGAGGTGTCTGGATGTCCCCCTCTGTCCTCTGTCGAATGGTGAAAACCGCAGGTCTCTATCTTGTTCCTATCGAAAGTTATTCGAAAAACATCCGAGTCTCTCTAAGTCCTGCGCCGGCATTAGTTAGTTCATATCAAATGTCATCAAATTTGGTTCAGTAGAAAAAAATTGGGTCTCAAAGAGTTAAGAGAGAGATAGAACAAAAAATAATATATGCCCTCAACATTGTTATTAGTTCTTATAGTCAAATCATGAACATACCACTAAGAGATATGAACTTTGACAAACTATTGTTCTTGAAATATTCTAATAAATTATTCATTAATTTTTTCATTTTTGTTGATAAATGTCGTACTAATTCATCATATGTGTCTTCAATAACAGGTTCTGGTAATAATGGAAGAGCCATTATCTGTTGACAAAAGTGTTTAACATCATTACCATTGTTGTAAGTTGAGGACAATCTAAGTCGCTGTATGTTCTTGTACACAGCTTGGGTAAAGTGGAAGTAACATGATGAATGTGTTGCTCTACTAACCTATAACATAAAAAATCCAAACATATGCTTCCATCACAAGAAATATAAAACACTTACGAGGTAACATATGTAAGTGTCCGATCGCTTTTGAATCGGGACTCCGTGCATCATGTAGGCCTTAGTGAGACTAGAGAAAGTCATAAACGATAAGGGCAGCTAGGCCTGTCTTCTCGAGTTATGACCGTTTTATTGAGTTTTTTTAGCCTAGGCAAGATACTTCGAGACAAATCAAAGGAAGGAATTTCAAGCTAAAATTTTGCCCATAAGTAGGCCTAATGATCTCTAGAATATCCTGTAAATTTCAGGCAAAACAAATGTTTTCTTCTTGAGATATTCATTTTTTTTTAAATAGTCGCCTATCACAATCAGTCCATAAAAATCGAGATTTTTGTAAGTTCCATATCTCAAGAACAGAATATTCCTTTTGTATAACACTTTCAGGATATTCTAGAGATCATTAAACCTACTCACAGGCAAAATTTCAGCTCGAAATTCCTTCCTTCGATTTGTCTCGAAGTATATTGCGTAGGCCAAAAAACTCAATAAAAGGGTCATAACTCGAGAAGAGAGGCCTAGCAGCCCTTATCCTTCACGACATTCTCTAGTCTCACTAAGGCGTACATGATGCACATAGTCCCGACTCAAAAGCGATTGTATACTTGCACATGTTACCTCGTTAGAAGAAACGTCATATAAAATTATTTCTTTTTGTATTCAATCACGTAGGTCTGTTCAGATTTGAAACCAAATACATACCGGGTCTGAAATTAAATTTAGATATGAACTTACGAGGTAACATGTGCAAGTATACAATCGCTTTTGAGTCGGGACTATGTGCATCATGTACGCCTTAGTGAGACTAGAGAATGTCGTGAAGGATAAGGGCTGCTAGGCCTCTCTTCTCGAGTTATGACCCTTTTATTGAGTTTTTTGGCCTACGCAATATACTTCGAGACAAATCGAAGGAAGGAATTTCGAGCTGAAATTTTGCCTGTGAGTAGGTTTAATGATCTCTAGAATATCCTGAAAGTGTTATACAAAAGGAATATTCTGTTCTTGAGATATGGAACTTACAAAAATCTCGATTTTTATGGACTGATTGTGATAGGCGACTATTTAAAAAAAAATGAATATCTCAAGAAGAAAACATTTGTTTTGCCTGAAATTTACAGGATATTCTAGAGATCATTAGGCCTACTTATGGGCAAAATTTTAGCTTGAAATTCCTTCCTTTGATTTGTCTCGAAGTATCTTGCCTAGGCTAAAAAAACTCAATAAAACGGTCATAACTCGAGAAGACAGGCCTAGCTGCCCTTATCGTTTATGACTTTTTCTAGTCTCACTAAGGCCTACATGATGCACGGAGTCCCGATTCAAAAGCGATCGGACACTTACATATGTTACCTCGTTAGTTCAGAATTATATTGTTTTAACAGCAGCGAAAATATGTGATGGCAAAGTCATACCTCAGCAAGATACATAATGAAAATATGAAAATTTACTTTTGCAGTAAATTACTGCGAAAGTAAACTCCATATAACATCACTTTATCTTGTTTGAAATTGACATTGCACAATTACACTAAACACTATTTCATAGTGACTAATACATAACCATTAAGTGTTTTTTGTGTACTCAAAAAGTGAGTACACTATAGAATCGGTCAGTGTGTCCGGCCGGCCGTCCGTCCGTTTACACGATAACTCTTCACAATCACATTCGATTGAGCTGAAATTTTGTGCACAGAATTGTCTCATCAATATCTCGGTCGAGTTCGAAGATGAGACGGATCCGTCAAGAAATGGCTGAGTTATCGAAAAAATTGTCATTATTGGCCAGACCATCCCTGAGGGGGAGTACAGGGTTTTTTTCCAAAAAATATTTCTCTCAGAATTATTCACAACATATGTAAATCGACTCAGTTTTTAACGCTGATTCCGAATTTGATATCAGTTTTGAACCAAATCGTAGTTTTCTAACAAAACATTACCTGAAAAAGGTCTCAAAATGCACAAAAACTGCATTCAGAAACCAAATTGCCTAGATATGTCTCAGATGACCAGTGGTTATGGGGTTTGCCAAATGCCTCGTTTTGTAGCTACTCAAAAGGACTATCAAAAGGTAGAAACCCGAACTCGATAGCTATTAATATTAGTGATTTATTATGAAAATACTGATGCCTGTATCTATCATATATCTCTTATTAATTCATGAGGTTGCTTACGATCGTAATCCTGCTAGATGCAAACACAAATCCATTCAAAAATAACTCTTCTTACCCAGTTTTCCAAGCTGAACACGAATCTGAACTCAATTTCTGTGATTTCTAAACATATTATATCACTCTGAGAGTAGAGTCAGTGGTCACCAGATAGGGTCGCATACAGTGTGGGCCATGCTAACTTAGCACGCCTGTGTTTTTTCCTTGCCATTTAGTGACATGGGATGTATCTTGATGAGATCTATGTCTTATAGAAAAAAATAAATACAGGGCCTAGTGCACCACGTGTGAAAAGTCCAAAATACCGCCTCTCGAAATATGCTATTTCCTTGAATTTACGCAGTTTTTGGCTTATAATACATTTTTATCGCATAACTTACTCCTTGAATGTAATAAATTTATAGATTAAACTGTTTTCTGCCCAATTGAGATCTTATTTAGCTCAAAGGGCCAAACTGTTCACGAGACAAAGTTAAAATGCCGAGCATACACTCAAGACAGTTAATTTTTATTATTAAACTGTCTAAAATATCCATCCTTGAGCGCACTAAGGAACTGCCTCTTAGGCCCTGCGGATGCCCTTTATTTGAAGTACACATAACGCTCGGATTTAAATCCGAGGTTTTTCGCATTTACTCTTTCTTGTATATATACGTTAGGCTGTTTAAAACTAGCGAACTGACGTATTTTACTATACATGACGTCATAAACACTTTCTTTTCTGTTATTTTCCAGCTATATCGATATAGCTGGAAAATAACAGAAAAGAAAGTGTTTATGACGTCATGTATAGTAAAATACGTCAGTTCGCTAGTTTTAAACAGCCTAACGTATATATACAAGAAAGAAAAAACACTTAATGGTTATGTATTAGTCACTATGAAATAGTGCTTAGTGTAATTGTGCAATGTCAATTTCAAACAAGATATAGTGATGTTATATGGAGTTTACTTTAGCAGTAATTTACTGCAAAAGTAAATTTTCATATTTTCATTATGTATCTTGCTAAGGTATGACTTTGCCATCACATATTTTCGCTGCTGTTAAAATAATATAATTCTTATAGATTCAAAAAGTCGTTCATATATATATATATATTTCGTTAGTTCAGTTTTGGTTACACCGGTCAAAGCTGGTTCAAAATCGGTCATAACTGTTTTTGGTGCAAAGTCAAGCTTCATTTAAACAGCTATAGATTTTAATTCATGAAAAAAAAACTGATATGTGGTTTTACATTTGTTTGGTAATAAACCAAACGCATACAGAAAAGCTAAACAAAGGAAAAATTACACACATATAGATAGATAAGCGCAAAATAAATTACTCACTTTGTTCATATTTAATACTATTAGTTGTATAAACTTGATCGAATATTTGTGGACAGTATGAAAATGTGTCGCCCATGAGAATTGCTTCTGTAATAAAGAGCATTTTTAATTATTCCAGTGATGCAAATAAAATCATTCTTTGTCTTCTTGTAATTATATTGTCAACAATCCAAAAATCATTATTTTTCAATGTTTTCATATAAAGATCAGGTACGTATATCAAATAAATGTGTTGTTGGAATTTTTGGCGTAACAACATGATGTGCTTTATTAATTGCACTGTCTTAAAACAAGTAACGCTCGTCACTGTGACTCGCTTGACCCTCGACTGAATCCTATCTAATCCTCATCTATTACTTCTTGCTCAATTCTGTTTTGAGATCAATCGCTGAATAAAACACCCGTATACAAAAGAACTGTATAATATTGTCATAAACAACCCTTTTGTAAAAAGACCGAGCTTTCAAATTTTTTTTCTGATTTTCTGAAGCAGAGCATAAGGAACAGCTCACAGTCGGTCGTCGGCGTCCCTACGGTCCGCCACTCCCAACTGCTCGGTTTTGAGTATAATCCGGGTATAATTTACGTAACGCTTCGTTTTTCTTTAATAATATTCTTAGGCGCACCGAAGAAACCTGTGAGAATGTACTTTATCATTCACACGTTCACTGCTAATTCTTTCCATGCTTAATAAAATAAGAAGATTAATAAATTTAAAGGAATTGGCTATCGGCATTCCAGGTGCAATAGTGCTACTGGAATTTATAGATATGCGATACAAAATTTGTGCCATCATTCGGGGAAACTCATTTCTGCTTGTCTGCACCGGGTCACTGAAAAATTGTTGTATGAGGACTTTGTTTCATATTTAAAACATTTCTAGATTCTTGTTGTTCGAATTAACTCAACCAATAAGTAACATATTTTCCTTTCATCTTTAACGATGCTGTTTTGACCTTTGTCCTTTGATATGCCACAAACATACAGACAGACACGCAAACTCATTTAATTTCATATCAACCTTCCTACAGTCGAGGGCACAATCATTAACAAAAATTTGGGAAAACCAATGAAATAAATCGATTCCTCGACCACAAAAACCTTTGACCAATGGCCATCGACCTGTTTCCTAAGCTTCTGTTTTTTTTTACCTTTGACCTGGCACAAATGCACAAACACCCAAACTCCTTTAGTCTTTTTCCTATGACCTTTCCGTCAGTCTGGGGAACGATAAGCAATGGTGTTTGACACACACACCGGTGGAATCATCAATTCCTGAAAAAAAACGTGCTTTTCATGAAAAATATCTAACCTCACCAATTCCTAACATCAATTGATCAATGCTGATACCACCACCATTAGCAATGGTGTTCGACACACACACCGGTGAAATCTTCAATTCCTGCAGAAACACGTGTTTTTCATGAAAAATACCAAAGCCCACTAATTCCAAACATCAGTTGATCAATGTTGATACCACAAACATAAGCAATGGTGTTCGACTCGAACTAGAGATGTGCGGAACCAAGTTTTTTTGGTCCCGGTCCCGGTCCCGGTCTGGTCGCGGTAGATTCTTTTTCTCAAAGTCCCGGCTCCGGTCCCAGTCCCGGTAAATCTTATTTGGTCCCGGTCCTGGTCCCGGTGACTTAGTATTTCTGGTCCTGGTCCCGGTGACTTCATATTTCTGCTCCCGTTCCCGGGTGACTTCATATTTCTGCTCCCGTTCCAGGGTGACTTCATATTTCTGCTCCAGTCCCAGTCTAGAAGAAACTATTTCAGAATTTTTTCACATAAAATCTAAAAAATTTCTTGAATACTGTTTTTTTGACTTATTTAGCCGACGAATGTCGCTCATTTTGGTGATTTCTCCTAAATTTTGCTTTGATTCGTATGATTTATAAGATAATTTGCTCAAAATTATAGAATAATCTTCCGTTCTACTTTGAAAATTTTTTTCTATTGGTTCTCGTCCCGATTCGGTCCCGGTAACTATTTTTCTCGTGGTCCCGTTCCCGGTAATATTATATATTTTGGTCCCAGTCCCGGTCCCGACGGCTGGGACCGGGACTCGTCAGGCACATATCTAAGTTCGACACACACATCAATGAAATCATCAATTCCTGGAAAAACACGTGTTTTTCATGAAAAATACCAAACCTCACCAATTCCTAACCTCAATTGATCAATGCTGATACCACAACAATGACTACCCTTAACTACCCTTAGTTACGGTTGACTTCCCTCAACTATTCTGAGTCACGCTGGACTGCCCTTAACTACCCTTAGTCACGCTTGACTTCCCTCAACTACCCTTAGTCATGCTTGACTGTCCTTAACTAGCCTAAGTCACGCTTGATTGCCATTAACTACCCTTAGTCATGCTTGACTGCCCTTAACTACCCTTAGCCACGCTTGACTGGCCTTAACTACCCTTAACTATGGTTAACTTCCCTGCATTAGTCCTATGATATCCTTCAAGCCTTTTTTTAACCTTTGACGCTTAACCATGTTTCTTTGACCTTTGACCTTTGACCTTTGACCCTGACACAAACAAACAAACAAACTATTTTTTTTCATATGACCCTCTCTACAGTCGAGGGAACTAATGAAAAAAATATGTATTACAATAAAACATATAACAATAATATTTGCTTACTTATTTCAGGTTCACTTGGTAATGCTGCTATCGCTGCAGTTGATAACATTGTTTTTGCACATTCTTCGTCATAGATACTTGGAATAGGTGTTGTTTCATATATCGCTCATTGCTTGGCCTTCTCACAAAATTCAAGTACATCTTTCTTTTCTTTTTCTGCAAGATGACAATGTTCACCAATTATTTTAACCAAATGGTCATTAATATCTGTATGAATTTTTGCCGAACATTCAATAAATGTACATATCCAGTACTTCGTAGTGGTTGTTGTTTTGTTCAATTTGAAAATGTATTTATCTGATACAAGTAAAGGTTTTCCTTTTTGAGACTGAATACATGAAATGACTGGTGATAGTGATTGATTTTCATCTAATGAAGTTGAAGCAGCTGTGGTTATGATAATGAATTTTCAGTTGTACAATATTATTTTTCTCACTATTTAACTTTTTTTCTATCACTTGTCACTCATCATCGTTACTACTGGTTATAATCCCAGTCCAATACAGGGCGTTTGAAAAGTCACTTACCAAAAAAAAATTTGAATATCTTCCTTATGGCTCGAGCAAACGAACTGATTTTTTTATCAATGATAGAGGCATGTTCAAAGTTTATATCCATAAAGACATGTCTAGAGAGGCGCTTTGTTAAGTATCATTATTGGTTTGAACAAAAAAATTTTTACTTTTTCGCAAATAGGAACAGGGTGAGCCAAAAGTCACTTTACCAAGAAAAAATTGAATATTTCTGCTACAGCTCAGCCAAACAAACTGATCTTTTTACCCATAATAGCGGCATGTTCACACTTTAAATCCATACACACAAAGTTAGAGAAAACCTTTGTTAAGTACCACAAATGACCTCAACAAGAAACGTTTACTTTTTCACAGATAAGAAAAAAAAAATAATATAATTAATAAAGAACTTCTCTAGGCATGTCTATATGAACCTGAAGCTTGAACATGCCTCTATTATTGATAAAAGAATCAGCCCGTTTGCTCGAGCCGTAATGGAGATACTCAGTTTTCTTTCCGTTGTGTAATTTTTGGGCAATCTTGAAAAGTCATTTTGTCCAAAAAAAAATTGAATATCTCCTTTACGGTCCAAGCAAACGAGCTGATTTTTTTATCAATGATAGAGGTATGTTCAATCTTCATATTCATAAAGACATGTCTAGAGAGATCTTTTGTCAAGTATATTGTTTTTTCTTCCTATCTGTGAAAAAGTAAAAATTTTTTTGTTCAAACCAGTAATAATACTTAACAAAGCGCCTCTCTAGACATGTCTTTATGGATATAAACTTTGAACATGCCTCTATCAGTGATAAAAAAATCAGTTCGTTTGCTCGAGCCATAAGGAAGATATTCA